>QXVX01011362.1:2977-13726 GCA_013436065.1 Halocynthia aurantium
GACAATTTTTATCATTCTCGAGGACACTGAAGCATGACGACGATAATTTCTGTTTATATGCGAGTATAGCGAAGTTTCCCAGGGTTGCTCAGGTAAAAATATCGATATTAGGATAGCTGCTATAGAGAATTGATTAAAGTAAGGACCTCTCTCAAACCCATTATTGTTTAAGAGCATCTGAGGACAAGCCTATAAACATATCACGGTAGCATAATCAGTTTTAATAAAACCGATATATTTTCAATCAGTAAAATGGGTTTATACCTCCTGTATACTATAAGCGCCCAAAGACATTCATTATTTGCTCATTTTCGAATAGGTAAACGGTATCAAATGACCATATTTAAATAAATAATGTTTTATTAGCTGCGTGCTGCCGGAGTATCAAATGCTGCAGAGCCCGGCTACATCGGTCTGTATGTTGGCCTAGTGACAGGTGTAAACGATGCAAACCTTACTTGGCCATTCCAAGATCGTCAAATACGTCTAATGGTGGTAGATCAAGACGACAATCCTCTCTACGCAATGAATAGATATACTACATTCCAAACCAACATTGCTTTATCGACTTTTGCGCAACCTGTGAGTATTTCTATTCACTGTATTAATAAATCAGGAACTAACAAAAGAACTGTTTGTACTTCTAGACTCCTGGCCGTATCAGATTTTATGGTTATAGTCGCTTCGCAAGAGTTTCTGATTTACTGTCAAATCAAAACTTCAGCAAAGGTGACAGATTGGTAATTTCAGCGCTCATTACAAAGGACTCTTCCGTCGGTAAGTAAACGGTAAGCACGATCAAGTTATAATTTTGCATGATCTCGCTAAGCAGTCGATTCGACAACATATTGCACGACTCTGTATTCTTCGACAAATTTACTGGTACTAGTGCTAAAATTTATAACAATATTTATACAATAGTAACGGAAACAAATACCACCGAACCGGCAACGACATCCTTTAGTACGACACGACCTCTAACAACCACAACTCCTATAACAACGACAACAGCTTTACCAAGTACTGAACAAGTTACCAACAATTCCTATACGACCAAAACACAAGAAATCACAACAACCACAACGATATCCACAAACCCAATTTCTTCAACGACACTGTTAACCAGTATCAGTACTGCTACAGTAACAAGTCAAAACCTGACATCTATAACTGATATATCTCTATGTCCTACTTCCCGTAATTGCACTAACAGTACAGCGACAGAATCAAATACAATCTCGTCATTATCCACTACAGAAGGGACAACACAAAGCCTTACATCTAGGGCCATAACTAGCTCACCTTCTAATACTACGAATAATCTAGGTAACACCACCACTACTGTATTCGCTACAACTACTACTTCCACCGCCACTAGAACGGTTCTTGAACCATCAACTGTGCTCTTTGTCTGTTTCTTTATTTCTGCTTTCAGTGCACAGAGTAGGCTGATAGGTTGATTACAATATTTAGTTGTAAAAATTATTGATTGTTTCACAACTAGTAAAAACACTGATCACCTCACTCTACGCCCCAATTCTTTTAATATAGTTACCACCATTATATTATTTCGCTAAATCAACATTATTTATTTTTAATTAATTTTAATTTAAACGCTGTGAACTTATTAGTCAGGTTTAATAATTCATTTTTTGAGCATATATTTACATGATTTTCTATAACTAAATAATCGGAATCTATCTATAGTTTTAATGCTTTTGACCCCACCAAAAAAATTAATTGAATTAATTATTCTCATTCTTTCGTCGAAAGTATGTTACTAGACATAGGCTCCATTGCATTGTGGGTGGATTATTTCACGGTCAATTGTCAATGCTATTTTCTAGCATTTTATGTGTCTGTTGTGACACCTCGATGTCCAGTGAGTAAATTTTAGGTAAAGCACTTTTTACTTCTTCTCCGCGGCATGGCATGTCCTAGTCCACACCAAACCACACTGAAAATCATCGAAAGAAGTTCCCAATAAAACCTTGTGTAAAGGCGTATCCATATCTTTGAGCAAGACATATTCACATAGCTCGCAATCATACGAACGAAATAGGATAATTATTGTTCATCTCCTGTAGCAACCAATGAATCAAATAAGACATAACCACGTCTTTCGCCGATCGTGAATACATGCTACGAAAGGAGTGATAGGCTAGAAATGAATATGCATATAAACATTTGTTATTCTCATACTACCTTTGCACACTTCAAATTTTCTGGCATTTCTCATATCTTTCAATAAAGTCTGTGCCTGCAAACAACAAGTTGGGTTTTGAAACACTGAAAAGATGTCGCGGTTCCTCTATAAAGAAAAATAGTGAATCGATAAATGACGTTGGATGATGGGAATATTAATATATATATGTATGCACTATATCAGTGGTTCCCAAACTAGGGGTAATTACCCTAAAAGGAGTAATTTGACAATTTTTATGGGGTAATTTAGATGTTCACTATTTTATTAATTTCTTCTCCATCGTTTTTGATGCGCACCAGTGCTGCTGGCGGGAGGTCTGAATCTGATGTAAAAAGCGAACAAGAATAGCCAAAAGCACCTGTGCTGGTGCCAGAATGTCAACAGTCTTCATTATTATTAAGGCTGCAGTGTTTAATTTTGTGCAATCTGGTGAGATGTCTTCGAGAAAAAGAACTTACAAAGAGTCTTTTATAGAATTCGGCTTTACAAGTATTATCAACAATTCCATTTTTTCGAAANCAAGTATTATCAACAAACAATTCCATTTTTTCGAAAGAAAAGGAAGGGGTAATTGAGCTTTGGGGAATTGAATTTTGGGGTAACGAGGTAAAAAAGTTTTACCACTGCACTATATAATATATTTGTAGTACAATACAACCTGTCTTTTGAATCACGAATACCGAATCTAAAAACTATTCAGTTGCATTCTGCCTTTTACACATGCTCATTCAACACTTATATAATATTGAATATAAAATGTTGGACACTGCTAATGTTATCCGACAGCAGCGCAGCAGCAGCGTAATCCTTGACAATGTGCCTAAAAGATTTTCAAATGATAAAGGACAGTTGAAGGGTTTTGCCCATAGAAGATTTCAACCAAAAATATTGCGCAGGGGTGTATAACACTATTTGACGGACCAATATATTATCGATACAGTTCGAGATTTGCATATCTATTTTGAAGTTCAATTTAATCCTGCGACTAGAAGAAAAAAAATTTTGGACTAAACCTGGAATGATTTAGCGTCAAACAACCTATGAAAAAAACGATTTAACTCGCCTGTTTTGCAGATATGCGTATATTTACTCGCAAAATAGTCAGTACTGTACCATGTAACGCAAACACACATATTTAAAAAAAATTCACTGCAACATCAACTTCAGAGTAAGAAAATGTTTCCACTAATTCACCACGATGCAATTTCAGAATCAGGACTGTATTAGCGTAAAATCAAACAATCTAAAATTATTACAGGTTGAATCTCTTATACAGTAACTCCCGTGGTCCGGCAAGCCGCCATTAGTTTCTGGATCAGGTGATAAAGACCTTTTACATAGGTTTTTGTTGCCATTTGCTGGTTTTCTTACACTTAAAAAAACCTACACCATTTGTATATGATTTTTTCTTATATAGGTATTGGGTTTTATGTGAGGTTTAAAAACAAAGCATTGAATATGATTACAGAAAAAAAAATTAAAAATGGAAAAAGTCAACTTTTTCGTCAAGTCACACTTATAAATGAAGGTGAAATTCAGATCTCACGTAAAAATAATGATTTGCATTTACTCCACAAAAAGCAACTTTCACATTTTGCTTATTTGCTAAAAAAATCATGCTTGGGAGCTATGATGGTTGTATTTTATCCGGTTTTAAGTTTTGTTCCCCCTTCGCTCGTAGTTACTCATAAATGCTTGAGGGTAAATTTCTGTTGTCCGGCAGTGGCCTAGGTTACCGGAATAAAGAGATTTAATCTGTATTATTAATAATTATATAATCATCATTTAAATGATGCGAATAATACATTTCAACATACTAATTTTGAAATTACCAATAATAAGTATTTATCAGGCTCATGCACTTTTGAGACTCTTCATATCACCATACACTCTCATTTGTACAATACACTAGGAAGGTCTGGATAGTATCCTCTCAGATGATCATTAGGGGATAATGTCTCGTACATATACCCGAGTGGTTTATCTGTAATAGAGCAAGGTATGATAAAATACCAACTGAACAATCTGTTGACAACATACGGCCAACTCTCATTGCAAAACTTTAAAAAAGGGAACAAAACTGTATTAGAAAACAATCAAAATACACTGCACTGCATTTCTAGTTTGGAATTGACATATTTGTTAATGATGGAGGTTCAGTAGATCCTGCTAGCATGTTGATTTAGTATACCTGTAAAGTTGTCCAATGAGTAGGCAGCTATTGTTGCTTTCCTTTTTATCTCATGAGCGTAAAATGAGGTATGATCTTCGCTTAATACGGGACCCCAGCTGTCTGACAATAACAAACTTTCTATAGCTGAACTGTCAACCAAATCCTGAGAAATAAAATAAGCACAATTATAGTTACCGGTAATCGGGGGAAATAAAATTTTGAATAGTTGGGATTTCAATCTAAATCTATTCCATAATTAGTTCAAACTTTTGCACTTAATATATATAAACTATGTACAACATTTCTTAATACCATTTCCTTTTCTTTAGTGATGATATTATTTCCTCGAACCCCTAGTTCCTCCATAATGTATACAGTATCCCAATCAAAATGTAACTTCGTTGGTATGATATCGCTCCGCAAGCTGTCACCAAAGTATACTATCTAAATGAAAATTATTGAAGAGAAATATACCACAAAAACCTATTATTCCAAGTTAAGTACAGTATTCATTCTAAGTAACGCAAAGTTGTGTTTGATGCAAGAGAGGGCTTCTACCTTAGGATTTTCGATTTTTGTGAAATTTTGTAATGCAGCCATTAAATCAGTTGCATTTCCACCTGAATACCAATGTCCGCGCTTAAGTTCAGCCACATCAGAATGTTTTTCCATTGTTCCAGGATCTGCAATTGACATTAATGAGTTACATATGAAAGTAAATAGCTGAATATACATGAAATAGTTTGGCTTAATAAATAAAACTACAACCATCATTGTATTTATTTTTCTCACACCACATTCCTGCAGACATCAGCAATGTTCTCAATACCATATGTTTCAAGGCAAATAATATGTGCTACAACCATTTGTATATGAGGGTGAGTCAAAAATTACTTGAGCATTATGCCACAGCACACTCGTGTTAAAATTGGGTGAAATTTTCAATCCACGTGCGGACTTGTGTGTTACATTATCATTATCAGCTGTTTTATTTGCTTGAACGATTTTTACACAGGCTGTTTTCACTCGATAAATGGCCCCTTTTCTCGTCAATGGTGGAGGTTGCAGGCGTTCCTTCTACGTCCTGCAACCTCCACCACTGACGAGAAAAGTGAGCAAGCTCAACAAATGTTCCTGGCGGACTGGCGCATTACTATCGATGAGTTTGCATACTCTTTGCAGATTAGTCATCGCTCCGCCAGACCTCCGGTGAATTTCAGCCCACGACACACCATCTGACCATAAAAATCGGATCATTGCATGTTGTTTTTCACTGGTGCATTCTGCTAGTGGGGTGGCCACTTTTATCAAGTGAAAACAACCCGTGAAAAAAATTGTTCAAGCAAATAGAACAGCTGATAGTGATCACGTAACACACAAGTCCGCACGTGGATTGAAAATTTCGCCCAATTTCAACACGAGAGTGTGCTGTGGAATAATGTCTAAGTAATTTTTGACTCACCCTCGTATGTTACAGTGCGATCATCCTAGTTTTGGTCATGTACTCCACGTGATCACTAAAATTTTAGCGCCATGGTTGGGTTAGAATTAGGGCTACGCTTAGGTCGAAATCCCTCACAAATACGGGGTTTTCATGAAATTATTAATATTAATGTAATTATAATATTTACTTGTTGGTTGTGTGCATTCAATTGATATCGGTAATATGTATTTATTCCAAATACACAAGTCCAAAATATTGTTCTTATTTTACAGGGTGTCCATAAAGTATTTTTCAAATTGTAAAAATAAATTTCAAGGGCAAGCGATGAGATAAATATGTGGAATTTCTGACAGGAAGTTTTCTTTAACTTTCTCTATCGATTCTATACAGATTGTTAGATGTGACAGATAGTGGAAATCTTTCATAAATGGTCCTGAAAACCTTTGAACTTGAAGTAGCAAATGTAAGGCATGGAGCTAGTATGCTTAGGCCCAAGACAGTCTTCACATTTCAGAGTTAAGTAGCTATAAAAATAACATCACCATGTTCCGATATATCGGAAAACAATGAAAAGCAAACAGTCCTACCGACACTTAGAAATGGATTTCTTTGAGTGAAGAATCTTGGCTTTTCTGCTTTACAAATAAACAGATCAAAATAAGAGCTCCAGTCCTCTCCTGTCAAAAAAGATTTCAAAGTACCAACATTTAGGATAAAAATTTAATCGACAGACTACTTACCAAAGCAATATTTAAGAATATGGTTGGCATAATGACAGTCGGATGATGTTATGATGAAAACAAATATTCCAGCATCCTTCAATGAAGTGATCCACTGCTTTAGGCTGATGGAACTACGCACAAGATACTTTTCTGGTTCCTCTCTTACAGCATTAAAATAATCACTTGTTTCAGCTGCAATAAAAAACAGATTGGAGCTGTCAGTTACCATGAAGGTATTACAGCTTCTTCAATGTATAGCAATCTGTGAATAATATGTGGAACAGAATTTCCGGGCTACAAGGCATAACTTTTTCACTGAATTCTGATCCCTTGCCTAATCATGTGCCAGTGCGGTCCGACTCCACGTCTGCATAACCGATTGGACTTTTATTTATTTCTTGAGTTTGTATGCAGCTGATCAGTAGTGTATATTTTACTGTTAAGATCAACATATTACCATGTCATAGTTGAGGTGTATATTGTATCCGGCAAATTATTATTATTTTTTTCAGACTTCATTCAGTGTTCGAATAACCTCCTGGAACGAATTAAGTACAAAGTAAGAGACACCACTGTACATCATATATACTATATGCTGTGCTATATATGTGTGCTTTAATTACAATTGAGCAAGCAGTAACATAAATTGAATAGTCAAGAGTTGAATTTTTTGTTTACGAACTGTTTCAACTATTGAAGTTTGACCATTCTGCCATTCTTTTGTTCATCCATTCATTATTTATTTGAACACAAGCTGTATATTATTGGAGAAGATACTTGACCAAGGAATAAAATACATTACCATACCTTCGAACCTGGTTGGGTTCCATATTCGCTCCACAGCAGCTATGCAGTCATTCCAAACAGCTTTACCGCAATGTTTTCCAACTGACACATTCTTCTTCTTCCCGTTTTTAGAATACTCAATCATTCTTGACAACAGAACGATGCCGGTGATGTCAAAATTGTTATCATAAAAGTGATAAACCCCTTGTTTGAAAATAAGGTTAACTGAGTTTATTTGCCATGATTTGCTAGATGGTACTGGTTTACAGCCGAAAGTTTACAACCGAAAATTCATTCATGTAGACTACAGCTGGTACAACATACAATATTCTATATTGATCTCTATATAACAGGGTGGTCAAAACACTGACACGGGGGCTACATGCGGCCCGCGGACATATTTTTTCTGCGGCGCGCAGAGCACTTCTGGTATACTGGACATGAAACCATAGTTTTCTAGAACCTAGCTTCGAGTTGTAATGACAGGCTATGAACCATTGCGACGTAACAGTGCTGTAGTAGAGCAATAAAGAACATGGACTTTTGCTGCAGTAAGCTGTGCGTTGCTTATTACTTAAGTCAACCTCTAACCTTGTCAGTTCAGTATCAGCTACTTGTAAAATATTATATATTACTTATATGATAATTAAAACATACAAATTCTGCGAATCGTCTTATATATAGTCATAACTCGTACTACATTATTAATTGGTTCCAAAAGTCAGGAAATTTCCCCGTATGCGGTCCGCAAGGTTTTCCTCAAACCTTTTGCGGCCCTTCATGCTCGCAATCTTGGACCACCCTGCTATATAATATGCCCAAAAGTTTGTTGATCTGTTGGTCTTGAAACAAAGTTTTCATCTCGAATCTTTCCCGAATACTAAGGCATCAGATAAGTTTACCAGCTCAATGTGATAAGAGGAAGATAAACTTGATGATATCAAAAAACAGAAGTAGCCGTGCGTCAATTCTGAAGTATTTTTTATAGGACACATGGTTGAATTGATGGAAATATATTACTGTGAATCTGAAGCTTCTTTACCTGGAACACTTGTGCTTCCCTCTTGCAAGTTTTTAAAATGTTTCCACCTCTTCTCACTAGTATAATATTTCTGAATCTCTTGATCTGATAAATATCTTAGGCCGTAGCTAGCCCTGTCAAAATGAAAAATGTTCTGTAGCCATGCTATGCTGTAGAAATGTTACCCAGGACAGTCAAAACTGTCTTGTGGTTGCATGAAGGCAAATTTTCAATTTTTAACCATCTCCACTTGAAAAAAAAAGTAGTGAGCAATAATTTAAGAGAAAAACTCCCGTTTATTATTATTATTATTTTTTAATGTTCATCTGATCCATCCGGTAAATACGGACTCTATGAATTGTGCCATCCAGCGTTCCCACAGATATTTCCAAGCCAGGGAGCCGAATATTTTTTGAGTGGATGACCTTAACTCACGAAACGAGCACTCTATTAGACTACAATTAGGCAGCAGTCGATCAACATGCAGGCATACTTCCCAGAAAATGAATTCTTTTTGAGAGAACCTGTCTTCTGTTCTAGGAAGTGACCAAAATGTATGGTGGCCAATCATATTTAGCAGGGTAAAATGAGCAGCAACATTTTGATGTGTGATGCATCAATACATGGCCGTGCACCTGTGTAGCTCAGAAGGAACGTTGGACCCAACACTTGATGGCTAATAGCAACCACTGTAGTGATTTAATTCATAATTTTATAATAAATTACTACAACAAAATATTCTATATATTTACTTTAATAAAAAAGTTTCAAAAGTTTTAAAAGATATATGATGAATTTTAACAAAATGGGTTTATCATAACTTACTTTGAAATCATTCCATTGCTATTAAACTTTAAGAAGTGTCCATGTTCGACATCAAATACAAGTCCTCCACCATAACTGAAATAATTACCAAATGATTAAAAGAAACAAACAGCATTAAAGATGATTATTTGGCAGGTGATTTGATGTATGATCTGACATACTGTAGTATTGTATCGACTCTTAAAGTAAAAGCTTGTTAACTCATTGTTGGATAGCCCCGAATTCCAGTCAGTGTGAACGGCTTTGATAGGCCCCGACTAAATCCCAATTACAGTGATTGAATAGCCAAGTAATTTGCCCAACCCCCGTGACTTCGGGCTACTGAGCTTCTACTGTACTTACACTAAAATTTGTACTTGCCAAATGAGACTACAACATTCATGGACCTGACAAATTATCAGTAAAGAACAATAATATAATTCAAATATCATCGATTTAAAATACTTTAGGCATCAGGGTACAACATTGCAAGCCAACTTATATTGCACTCAAAAGTTGCATACATTTTACACAAACCCAGATTTGTTGAAGTTAGCCACAGTAAAGTTCCAGCACCACAAAATAATTTAAGAAATCAGATGGTCAATGTTTGGATAATCACACAGATCAGAGTGAAAGGTTCCCTTCAGCTTTAATTTCGAATTTTTATCACAAAATTTCAAAATCCAAAATTGCCTTAACAGTATAAATTGTTTTTATAAAGCAGTGTTTCCCAAACTTTTTTCCAATAGCGCCCCCCTGGACAACTTAGTGACTATCAAATGCCCCCCCTCAACAAAAAAGTAAAAAAAATTTATTTTTCATTCATCCCAACTTAATGTCTAACACTCTTAATGAGACGGATGAGCTTGGAATTCCCCACANAATTCGCTACACTGCGTCAGGCAATCCGGACAAGCAAATTAAGTCAAACCAAAGCATAAAACAAGAGTAAATAACAGCGCAAATATTATTATTGGGAAACTGTTCTTGAAACTGCCCCGATTTACTCATAGCGCCCCCCAATCGCCCAGTTTGTAGCCAGCGCCCCCTTCATACTTGCAAACGCCCACAGGGGGGCGTTTACGCCCACTTTGGGAACCACTGTTATATAGTAACCATTGTATAAGTAGAAAATCCATGTTATAACAGTATAAGTGAAACTTACCACAATGAAGCATGTTCCTTAAATGGATTCAGCAGTTTTTCTGAGTAACCTTTAACTCTGACCAAGTATTTTGCCATAGCCTGGTAGGCCACCTTTAAAAAGTATGACATTTAAAAAGTGCCTTAACCTCTATGTTACTAGGATTTAGCCATGAATTCATGACCACTATTGTTAGGTTACCAGGTATGAAAAAAAACTAGCTTGATTGCAAATGTCCTTAGTATTATGTGAAGTTCAAAGATGTTTCGGCTAAAATGTCATTTTCAAGCTTGTCAGTCAGAGTAGGTGCATTCCAAATAACGTGTATATGACCTTAATTTTTTTATTTCACAATTATTTACATTAAAGTCCATTGCAATTCTGTATTCCAGTGCTGCCATTAAACATTCTTCCCGAATGCCTGTATATATAAGCAACAAGGTTGG
>QXVX01011363.1:0-168467 GCA_013436065.1 Halocynthia aurantium
AGATCATTCTCCTTTTCACACTCTAGTCGCGAATATGGTGAGTGGTTGTTGCTATATCTATAGTCCCTATTTTGAATCTTGAATTTTTATAAACGAAGTTTTCAATACCGATTTAAAAAAATTTAACTCCTTGAAAATATGAGTAAAATCTTGATTATGTGTTTCAAACCATTCTGAACTACTCAATGATAGCCCGAATTAGCCAATATGGCTCTAAAATATCTCCAGAATTGATTGAATTTCAAAAATCGATAGAGCAGACAACTCTTCGTTCCTCACTTCTATTTTTAGCACTGAGCCACTGCATATATGTATCTATGTAAAAATCACCTCGAATTTGTTGCCACCCCTTTACAAGCCCACAAGAGTGCATCGACCCATCTTACAACCGCAGAAATATTGTTAAAATTACAGATCATCGGAAAGAAATCTGAAGCGCAGGTCGCATCGTCGCCTTCCGACCATGACAGCGGTCGCGGTAGCAGTGACACAAGAAGCGATCTCATGGAGAAAAATACCCACAGAGGTAAAGAATTACAACATGGGCTTACTCATCCTTAACCCGTGACTCCTGAAGAATTAACCCTGGATTATTTTCTATACCATTACTCCTTTTCTCAGAAAAACCAAACGAACATTATTACTGTCCCTATCCGCCAACAGTGGACGAAAATACTGAACTTAGCGACCCCTGCTCCGATTATTCCGGGAAACTAAGATCACCACAACAAAATAATGGAATGGGCCCACACTGTTCTCCTGCTTGTAGAGAAATTGGACATTGTGATACGTGCTGGATGCCAAGTGGTGAGTGAGAAAACACACAGATTTTTACAGGTACTCCTCACTTAACGACCAGATACCCTTAAAGCGACGTGGGTCGTAAAATACCTTTAGATATTGTTTTAATGTCACCCGACGGGTGATACAGTTCATAAGAGTATGAAAACATACCAAGTATTAGTAAATTATCTGGTGTAATGGAAACACAAACTAATGTAATCCAAGTGTGAACGGTCATAAAACGAGTTATTCTTTAAGTGAGGAGTGCTTGTACCTTTTTAAACCAGCGTTTTCCAGAGTTAGTGGCGCAAAAGATATAACAGCTCCATAAATCATGATACTAACTAACTGCTGCCATCTATCTGTAAAGTAAAAGAAAAATTTGTAGTCTGACATCTTTTCTAATCTTTTCTAGTCTTACCGCAGGTATCGGAAGCGACAAACAGAAAGAACCTTATGGAAAAATGAGACATGGATCCGAATGTTCTACTGAAACAGACACGACCTCCTCTGGGGCATCTTACTACCGAATGACACCGAATCTAAAAATGTCAAGTTCGTTCACGACAGCGAGCAATAGACGACGAGGAAGCGACGGTTTACCGAAAAGTATGAATAGTGACTACGCCAAATCTGGACATTGTAAAAACAAATCGTTGGGAAATGACGGTGCCTTACGAGCGCCATCCCGACCGTTTCCGAATGTTCCCGAAACTCATTATGTTACCGCAGTACAGAATCCATTATCGACTGATCCAAGGAACCGAGCGTCCTGGGCACGGTGCGTCAATCCGAGCACGGGATACATGTCTATGTCAAGTAATGTAAATAGCGGAACTATGCATGAAATCGGACGTATTGGTAGAACGACTGCTGCTGCACAAAGATCGCCAGAAAAAACGAGACGTACATCTTCCCTTACACGCACGGCCATCGTATGAAAAAGGAACTCTAGATTCATACATGCTGTGCATGAAGAGCAAACTCCGATAAATAATATTTGTCACGAAGAATTTTGCTACGAAGATTATGACACGATGGATACCAATGATATTGCAGAGATAGAAATCCTAAGTAACAGTCAGCTATCTGCAGGTTGTAATTAAACTCTTGACCTGTCTTACAGGATATACAGCAATACATTGCAAAAATCTAACATACACACCTAAATCAGTATGCTTCTATCATTTTGAGGCATATCGTGAGATTTGTTAATTTTTAGTGAGGTCTGAAATGTTTACGGGGAATGAATGGTTCCTAAATAAAACTGTTGAGTAAGCATTTCAAAGTGGAATGAAGATTTCAATAAATTGCTGTCACCCAGGGGCCTTGATTTAAAAAAATTAATATGGATAGGTTGTTATCGAAGTGATTGTAGGGAAATTTGAATTGAAAACAAATATAATGCTTCAAATTTGTTGATGCTTTTGTTTAGCAGACAAAGCGATTTTGAAAGTAGGAAATGTTTATGTAGATTTCGTATTGCGTTGGTTGCCTCGTTGGCCTGGTATTTCTACTATTATATTCTGACAATAATTATTCTTTTTCAAGTGCCTATCTCTATTTGACTTCAATATATTAGGGTACTGCAACACATATTCTATAAATACAAGGCTAAATATAACGACAAACATAATCACTACATAAAATCTTCCACACCACTGACAAGCACTGCTTACAACTTGTTCTAGCTATATTGATCATTTTTTAGGAATACGATACATTTGCAGTTTAATTTGAATCGTTAATTTGTTGGTTTTTATATTTTTGTTACCTTAAAATCAATATTCCTATCGTTCACGTTCGAGCAAATATACAGAAGAATACTTCTAACAACGTTGCCAATGAATTCTTACAGTAAAGGCTAAGCAATGAATATATTAGATTCTACTTACTTTTTGAAGTGAGCTTCTCAGATTCCTTCACAGCTTCAGTTAGTTAGTTATAGATAGTCTCACTGGTATAATACCTCTTCATTATAACTCAACTATATAGCAACAGGCAGTAAACACAGAATACTGGTATTAAATGCCTTTTCTAATAACGTCTAACTAACGTTAATTTACTGTTCCTAAAGAGATTAAAAGGCATATGAATATTGGCTAATGTTCTAAAGATTGATAAATAGGCGAGACACAACATATCCACAACCTGTTGGTACTAAAATTAACAGATACTGAACGTGGACAGTTCCTTATACTCTTAAAATCCCATTTTTACAGTACGGTTACACCAAGACACGAACACAAGTCCTCATACTAATAATATAAATGACGCCGTATGAAATATGTAGTCTAGTGTCTGATTACTGAAAATCATCAGCAATCGAACTTTTGTTGTACGTTGATTACTTAAAAATTTCTTAACTTCTTCCTGGCCCTCCTGCCCATATTCATACAAAAGAGAAAATGAGAATGATTGCATAGGATATTAAGAACACATATTTTCATATTCGCAATATTTATTAAATTATAAATTCAAGTTAATAATGATTATACAAGTAAACTTTCAATATCATCAATAATTTGCCGCGTTTCTTGCATTGAAATAAGTTCTTGGCTCATTGGAACATTGTTATCAAAACTTCCGGAAGAACTTGAACTCCCGGAAGGTGAAGGAGTTTGAGAAAGATTGGATTCGATATTTCCACTTTCGTGGGATCTGATTTCTGATGTTTTGTGATCCGGAAATTTGACTGTTGTTGGAGGAGGGAGGTTGTTTCCAGTGGAATCAGATTCGTACAAAGTGTCTAGACCTGTTCCGCATCCTACAAAGTTTGCGGAATAGCCAGTAGAGCGACCTGGCGACAAGCAAGATTCAAATTCACAGAGAGTAGTTTGACAAGATCTCGCAGCCGGTGATTCAACATATTCGCTTTCTCGGCTAGAATACGGATGAGCATTGTTACTCTGAAAGCTTGTAGTTGGAGTAGTGGATCTGGGTCTTTGTAAATGTAGTGGCAGTCTTTGATATTCAGGCATATGACAAGCACTGTTAACGTGACGCATGGATGGATGGTTTGAGGCAGCTAACACGTAATTCGTATTGTAAGGAAGCAAATTAGAATCGCTACATCTGGCTCGATGCATCATGTTGTCTGCAACTGCCAGGGAGTGACGTGATCTTTCCGGATAATGATATCTTAGTTTCATTTTATTCCAGTCGTAATGAGGCAAAGCTTTTCGTGGTTGCATTTCATATGATGATTGCACTGTAATACAAATAGATATTTTTATTTAATAACTCGTAGCATTAACGGTGAACATGCTATACGGATACTTATGAGCGTAACTAACCTGGCATCCAGCAGGTGTCGCTGTGGCCATATATTCTGCATTTATCGTTGCAGTGTGGGCCCAGTGTGTTACCGAGCTCCCTTCTTTGATGGATATCTGAAAATAAACGTTCATCAATTCTGATGTTTGGTACTGCTATGCTATACTATACGCACATTCTTTAATATTCTCGCTATATATTAACAGCAGTTTACCTTTAGCATCCGCCACGTTGCAACTCACAACGTCTGCTTCACTGTCTCCTCTTCCACTGTCGCCATCCGAATGAGAAGAACTTGCAATATCTAGCCTCTGCAAGAAAAAAAAATATATTTGAATATACTAAGATGCACAATGTTAAGTTAACTTCTTTATATTTGACCATCATTATACCTTTTTAGCAGGATCGCATTGATATAAAGCTGATGCAATTTGACCATTGTCTTCTGATTTTGTCGGCGATGAAGCTGGAGTGGATCTAAATATTAAAAAAAACGATTCAATTAATAATGTTTATATGCAAATTGTTCCTACATTGGATTGAATTCGTTATGGACAGATAATATACTGAACCAAGTCAGTATGAAAGATTCGTCAGTCATTATGTCAGGGTTATACCCTAATTCATATTCAAGACATGCAGATCATATGTATATATAATACCTGTTACTGTTACTCGCTTTTTCTGAAAAATTTTGATCTTTTTCAAGTGAGATATTTTCATCACGATTGCTTTGCTTTTCAATACTTTCTTCAAACTTTTCACTCTTTTCTAGATCACTTTTCTTGGGAACGCTGTAAGTCCTTATTTCCTATACAGACAAATCAGGCATAAATAAAATATCGAATAATTTCATGTGCATGAATGATTTCACTTATTCCGCATTGTTTAAGACATTACCTTATTCATTTTTCTGCATTTGAGAGCAACAGCTATGATAAGAAACATAAGAAAGATTGTTGCGCATCCTAGAGCAACCGCCAGGATGAGAAAATCAGTAGACCCGGAAAAATCGTTCCTTCCTCCAGTCCTTGGAATCATACCCTTGGTAACCACTACTCGAAGAGTGGTTTTAGTGTTCAGTGGAGGAGTTCCTGAATCCTGTGCCTTTATTTTTTCAAACAATGAGGATTAAAAACTGCTTGTCGTAAAATCTATGCTGAAGTTAATCACGTCTGCTGTTTATTATTATGGATTATGATGGCAGGGACGTGAGTAGCTGAAGTTACTGAAGTAATAGAATATTATAACTCTTCGACTCACCCGAACAACTAAGAGATGGAGTCCGAGTCCGTCGGAAAGGTTACCATGACTAAAATTGACACGTAGATCCCCGTTAAGTGGATTGAGAATGAAAAACGGGCCGGAAATTTGCTTATTCGATTTCACAAGCATGAATTTTTTTATGCTGCGCCGTTCGTCACTCTTTACGCCGTTGTCCGATTCCAAGTAGTATCGAATTTTCGCGTTAAAGCCGAAATCGTAATCCACAGCCTTTCAATTAAAACAAATACTAATATTAAATTGCGTTTAGAAATAAATAGAGCCTCAATCAACCCTTTGAACCCTGATCCTTTATGACCTCAAATCGTATGATTCACAAAAGTCATTCACGGTAAATTAAGTAATTGTAATAACATTTGAATACCTGTATTTTAGTGACAAGTTTATTAGACTTAATGTTTGCGTAAACCACAGAGTTATTAAAGCCTGGGTTTGTAAAACGTGGTGGGTTGTCGTTCACATCATCTACCAAAACGGTTACGTCACTCTTGCTTTCCTTTGGGGGTTCTCCTCCATCTTGTGCAGAAACTACGAGCTAAATACAATAAATTTCGTATTAGCCACATTATAATATAGAAGGGTAGAACATGAAACATAAAGCTATTTATTTATTGTACCTTCCATACTGATTTCGTTTCTCGATCGAGAGGCTGAGCCAAACGGATTAAACCAGACCTTTTGTCGATTGTGAAAACACCGCCACTACCGCTAACAATGGAGTAGTAAACTTGTCCATTCTTCGATGGGACGATATTGTCATCCTAAGAGGGATTCGAGTGATTAACGAGTGTTCAACTAATGTACGGTACGTTACGACATATACACATGACATTTCGAACAGGAAAAATCGATCTGCAATAGTTTCCATTTGAAAAGAAAAGTGAAATTACCTCATTTTTGGTCAAGGCTTGCCCATTAACGCTATCTCCATCGGTGGCTGACACAGTAGTAACGTCCGTGCTGACAGAGGCGTCCTCACGTAAATTTATTCTCTGATTCAGCATCTCAAATTTAGGAGCAAATTCGTTCACGTCCATGACAGATATTAATACTAGTTTGGTTGAGCATCTGCAATATAAAAAAGAGAAAAAATATATTATTTTTCAAGCAATGGTCGAATAGTATTATAATTATTCAAAAAATAGGATATGCATCTCCTACACAAATCTAGAAAACTTCATAAATTTTCATGTCAACAATTCCATATACCATAATTTGATTTTACATATATTTCATGGTTACCTTGATGATTCTCCAAGGTCACAAGCCGTTATAATCATTCTGTACTGATTGCAAAGCTCCCGATCAAGCTTTATCCTGCTTTCAATGAATCCGTAATCATTCACTGTGAACAGATTTCGAGATTGATCTAAAAAAATGAAAATACGCTTATATTGAATCAAATTCAATCAGGATATTTGATATCATTTTTAATCACACGATCCTGCAGGACTTAACAGGAGGGAGAGGAGGATGTGGGAGGCAGGTTTACTTACTTTCAGCAGATGACTTTGCTCTTTTCCCTTGGTTTAGTTCTTTGGATGTAATTCGAACATTGACATCTCCGTTTCTTCCAGCGTCAGCATCAGTTGCTGATACTTTAGCGAGAAAGGTTCCGATCGGGGACGACTCCGTGATGAAAACTATTTAGGATTATGTGGTTTAAGTTCAGGTTTATGATCAGCAATATAAAGAGTCATGGATACGTGAATTAAGCTGTTGACTCATACCTGTGTTTTCTGACGATTCCAGTACGAAATCCACATTTATCACTGGGGAATTGTCGTTGACGTCTTCTACGTAAATCACTAACCACGTCTCGGCCGACTTTCGATTGTTCGGATCAGAATCGTGGGCCTCCACAAGGATACGGAGACTGTTGATCGAAAATGATATTTTAAAGCTGGACTATTTGATCCACATTTAAGAGGCTACCAGGCACCTAAATTCTCAAGTCAGTACTTGACTAAATTGTGTATTGGCTGAATATGTCAAACTTACCCATGATGGCTTTCTCTGTCGACCAATTTGATCAACGTGATAATACCGCGATCTTCGTCAATAGATACGAGACCTCGGGCGATGTTTCCGCTTCTAGCCGGAATTGAATACTTTACATAGCCGAAAGCTCCGCTGTCCAAGTCGTTTGCTTTTACCGTAGCGATCACGTTACCGGGAGCAAAGTTTTCTTTCAGTGTGACAATGTATTCCTGAAACAGTTATTATAACACTATTATTTTATTCATATAATCCTTATCTTCTGTATATTCTATCAGTAGTGGCTGCTGCCCAGTCAGTTGAAAATGCTTAGACTTTCGTATCCAATACGTTGCTTACCTGTTGTTCAAAAATTGGATAATTGTCGTTTACATCTGCAATCACTATCTTGATCGTCATGACGTCTGTCAGCGGTGGCACTCCGCTGTCTGTTGCCGTAACGGTCATACTGACCTCCGGTATGGCCTCATGGTCTATTGGTTACAAAGTAGACAGTGTCATGGATTATGTCATCCACTACAAAAAAAGCCCGAAAAAAAAGTCATCTACATACCAAGATTCCTAAGCAAATACAGCTGAACATGTGACTGGCCGTTTTCGTCGTTGAATTGTTTCAATGCAAAATAAGAATTGTTTGACAGATTGTAGTGAATCAATGAGTTCCTTCCTGAACAAATGAATGAATACCTTCGTTAAATAAATACTTTTAAGAAAAGATAGGATGAATAAGATGCTGTTGTTGCAGATGGTTACCTGAATCCAAATCGGTGGCTTTGTAGGGATCCAGATTTATCATCTCACTGACAGAACGACTTTCGGATAAGTTGAAAGTAACGAATTTGATCGGAAATTCCGGAGCGTTGTCATTCACGTCGTCAATAACGACGTCCAGTTCGACTAGGGCGAAAATTTCTTGAGGCAGTACAACAACCTGTATAAAATCGTATCATGCATTACTTACATCATATGTAACTGCATACTGAAAATGGATCAAGATAGGGGGTAATTACACAGAACCTTAAATTCAGATTGAGTTTGGTTTGATAGGTCTGCGAAGGTTCATTAAATTCACTTTGACGGTATATATTCATCACAATATTTCAAAGAAATGTAAGGGCTCAAAGAAGGGCTGGAATTTATCTTTTATACCTCTGCACGGATGACGCATTCCTCTTTTCCAGCACATACCACATCTCTATCGACATGTCGCATGATTTTGACAAGCCCGGTTCTTTCGTCTATTTTCAACCATCGTGTGGCTTTGTTTTCTGAACTTTTAAGGGATACATCCAAAGAGCTGGAACTTTTCAATTTTTGACTTATAATCCGGAACTTTTTATTAATTCTTGGGCGAATATTGGGCAACAATTTCGCTGAAGTAAGATCGGCAACGTCAGCAATGATGGCTCCTTAAAAGAAAAAAGGAAATTCAAATGTTTTGGAATAGAACTATCGTTCTGATGATCGTGCTCGGTGCTCGATGGGTTGTTATAACCCTTGTGACATGACATGTAACGAATGCATATTTCATCCCTTAGGGATCCTATACATCATAAATGTCATGCAAGATGAATGCTATTGCTGTTTTACTATAATGTTGTCAATCTCCAACACGAGTAAAATGTGCGATGTAACGTCTTAATTTACCCGGTGAATTCACAGCCAAATCAACCCATTAGAAATGAGGAAAACACCTAACTGGGTATTCGGAAGTCAGTTCAATTACGCCATATGATTCATACCATATCCCTACACCATTAGGTTAAGCATGGTGTGTTTCTTATCATAGCTTTCTGTCAACCACGGTTTCACACACTTAACCAATTGTATGTTCTAGCAAGTGGTTTTAATACGGAAGCGACGGGCCATAACTATTAACAGATGGCGAATGGAAAACCTTATCTTAGATGCCAAAACTGAAATCAAAACGGGATAAGATGGTTTAACTCAAACTAGACAAGATTAATTGCGTATGACGTGTTCTTTTTTAAAACACTACCCAACTCGGTTGGAAGATATATTTTCAGCATAAAATGTGATGTAGTAAACAAAATCGTAGCGATAAAAACGGGAACCGGTATTACCGTCTTTGGTTTCCTCGTTGACGTGGACGGTCGATTTGAAAGGCGACGAAGAACAGGCAGAAAAGTTGATGACACACAAGTAGAGGTAAAGAAAACTCCATAATATATCCATGTTTTCAACTGAAATAGATGAAAGACGTTATTGACGCGGAAAATTATTCAATTCAATGAAAACTAGTGAGTAATTGAAGATCTTGGCAAATAAAACACGAAAATATGAAATGAAATGATAATTCCTAGAACGAGTATATTTTATTGATAATTTTTCATATCATAGCCCCCCTACCAATTAAGTAAGTAACATAATTTCAGTCATTCAGTTTCAGAACGGTGCATCACCGCGAATGGAAGGGCAAGTAGACACGGCGGATTTTACGCAAAAAAATATCTTTTTAGTCAAGCCCCTGCTTCCTTGTTAAGACTCTGATACATACAAATTATCGATTCGTTTTGCCCAGCAACAAAGATCTTAGACTGACTGTGCGTTTTGAAATGGACGAAATGAAAGCTAGCAAAGAATCTAGTTTTTCTAATTTGCTGTCTCCCGTCTTAACTTCTGACAAATAAATCAATTCGTTCCACTGATGGGAACAAATATCCTACTGTTTCTATTCTACACTGCTTTATAATATTACGGTGGAGTCACTCCTTGGAGATCGATTAGCCCTTCTCGAATCTTTATAGAGTGTGTATACAGTGTAAACTGGAACCGAGGTGGCGTGGAGGGAGCGTGCTAATCTCAGACTTGGAAATTAATGCGAAGTACTTTGTTGGAGAACGGTATCGACGGGGCTCTAACAACTGTGGACGGATAACTGGGCGTGACTAAAGCGACTTAAATTCGGCATAAGGCTAACGATCCTTAACAAATATAAACTCCCGTAAGGCCGTCTGGAGAATACAAATTTTTCCTATGGCTGAGAATGTAAAATCACAACAAATTATCAATGACATTTCCCAGATTACATACGCAGCCTGGGTAACCAATGACAAAGGGTGAAAGGTAGGTAAATAAGCGTCCCTCGCCGATTAATTAGGGCAAATAATAAAATACTTGGTAACTCGAAAATCCAATATGGGCGATAGTCACAAAATGTCTCAATACCCACTCAAAATAGATATTATATATCACTTTTAACTTAGTCGTAAGATGAGTAATATCAAAAATACTAGAAGTATTGACAGTGGTAAATGCCTCATTTAGAGATACGAGATTTCTTCTACGCTTGGCAGACGTTAAATACCAAACAGAAATATACTACAGATAAATATTTCTTACGATCAAATTTGTGAGGATAAATTCATATCCCAGTGGGAAAATGATACATAGGTAAATAAAATCTTTTTGTAGTGATGTCAGCGGCAGGTGGTAGACGGAGGACAACCCGACTCGAACTAAGTCGAGTACCATTAAAATTCATGCCTGGGTTTTGTCGTGTAATCGAGCGATATGCATGACGTTATTGATCGTCATACCGTGTACACTGTACAGTAATGGACCTGACATTAAAGCTTTTTGTTGTCTTACACTTTTGACATTAAATTTCGTGTACGAAGGTTAGCAGGAATCTAAATATTGCCCTGTAGACCTGGTCGTAAAACACTGTCAATAAAGACATACTTGAGTATGAAATAGTAGTAAAATAGGACTGTATAATGAGAAATTACTGTTACTGTCACTGTATAATGTAATCAAACGGGCATAGTTGATTTCCAATAGGATTTTAACTGGTTTTACTTCCCTTTGAAGTCAACATAGTATTCCTTACAAAGGAACCGATATAGCCAAAACAGACGCTTGTGAAAATTAAGAAAGGGAGGGTCGAGGCATAGTAGTCTGGTAAATTCTTCGGCCTAATAGTTGTATTGCACCCATCCGTAATGAGCGGTACATGATCTTTGAAATAGCAAGCCTATACCCATCGCCCGCTGACGTATTTTAGAGAGGAATTCATATATTATTTCTGTAGCATTTAAAAAAGTTTTTATTCGCTTTTGAAAATCAGGCGTTAGGAATCAGCATGACGATTTCCCCGAGGACAAAATATGGATTTCATACGTTGAATTCTATTTAAAGTGACATCAAAGTGACTTCGTAGCTGAGTTCCGATAAGACTGAAGTCGCCATTAAAGTGGCAGCATTTTTCCTAGGATCTTTTCAATCCCTAGACGCCGCATCAACCAGTTATCAAAGTATCGGTTTCTAAATAATGTGCATTAGACTGAGGTTGGGTGATGGGAAAGTCCCGTTACATTAAAATGACTGAAAATAAAATATGTGAAGGGGTTGGGTGATGAGACAGACTCTGTACATTAAAATGATTGAAAATAAAATATGTAATATAATACTGAACTAAATATAAGCTAGTTTTCTGTAACGAAAATGTGATTGTTACGTTGCTTTAATTATCCAATTTAATGTCAAATATTGTACTTATTTAAAGATACATGAAAGATTTGCGAAGGAAAACTAAAACTAAACGAGTGCAGAGCACCGTGTAGACCTGTTTTCCGGTTTTTCTCTCTCGTGATTTTAAAAGTAAACATTGAGCGAGTTGTCGTGACGAGTACCTGCGTCCTATAGTTACGCTAACCATCTGCCGCTTAGACCGCACTTTAATCGTCCGGTCAATTACCGTATGCTGGTAGGTGGGCAACTTGTAAGATTCTTCTCAAGCACTGGCTATAGTATTACAGTTGACAATTGTCGCAACGGAGGAAGGATTAACTCAAACAGTGAGGAGACACGGACGATTGCTTTCTTGGGTTAATTCATTTACAAAGATTCATTTACCATATCTCAAATAACGATCGAGGGACATGTCAAAAACGATATTAACATACAAACAGAGTTAAAAGACAATCGATGATAAATTTAATGCGATTTTCAGAGACTTATCTGTCGTAGGAGCACTAACAATTGAATTATACAATCGATTTTAAAGAAACCAAGCACAACCAAATGCACCTCGACAATGCTCGATAATCCAATGAACAATATTCATGGTATCCTAACAGGATATTAATCTGTAGGCGACTGCTTGGTACGGGAGAAGGGGGATATTTATACATAGAGTCTCTATACATGGGATTGCAACTCACGTCCTTTTGGGGAACATCCCATATGACTGGGACCGGCTCGCTATAGATTATTCATATTCAAGGTAGTTTTCTACTTGCAAGTGCCAACCAGCTATATTCTCATCTAGAAAACCGGTCGCATTGAAAAAAATCCCAACCTGCTTTTACCGCTAATTGTAAGAATAATTTCAATGCAATTATATCGACCATCTTCAACCGCAAGATATACGAACTACTAGGATGAACTTTTTCAAGGATGTCATAACAGAAATACAAGAGAAGTCGAGGTTACTTCCAATTATTTTTTTGGTTAAATATTCATGAGTTGTTTTCCCGGCGGTCCTTCAGAAGCTTCTTAGTAAATTTTTCTATGCATATAAATTCCTCCTTACCTTTTGCCTTGTGACGCTGCAACTTTTCGAAGAAGATTTTACCTCCTACACCAAACTTTTTGGGTCTTATCTTTTGTAAAAGAACCACCAAAAGTTTCAAGCAGATAGTAGTCAACTCTCTTTGATGGTATCTGAGTCGATCAACAAGCAGTTTGCAATAATATTCGGAGTTTAAAATACAAATTTGACTGTGACAAAAGTTGAATAATTAAATATTTATTAGTACAGAACAGCCGCGTTGTTATAGCTTGATACGTAAAAGCTAGTGCCAACAAAACAAAAAACGGAAAAGAAATACAACACAATCTATATCCATTCTCCTCGCCGAATATTTCTATACTAATTTCCTAAACCATACAAAGCAATTTTAATTTTTAACTGTTATACTTAATACTATTAATATAATGATGAGGCAACCACCTGCTATAACGATGGTTTCATAGAATATGAGTTATGCAGTAATTACCTAGTATACCATAATTAGCGGTTTATCGCAGAGCCTTCAATGTAGCGTACTATTCAGAATGCCGTAGGACCAGAACCTGATTCTTCCTAATAATCAGTCGGTAGCAAGTTATAAGATTAATGGGGTCGTATTTCAACCTGTCCTTCGGACGCCAACGACCTAACTACCGTAGACAACATCAAATGCACGCTTGCCAGGTTAATTCGAGACGCTGGATCACTATCGTCTAGTTCCTAGGAGATATGCCCTAACTAAACCCATGAGACCCATCTCCTCTTATTACTATATCAGGAAATACCGATCAGAGACAACCTAACTCTACAAATAGTAGGTATACAATAAAGACATAAAAATAGCGTTTTAAAATTTCCCTCCTCTATCTTTGCTCGACTATATTTTATTGAAATAGATTTAGATTAGAGTACAGTATGTACTGTGCCATATGCATGACCATAAAATAATTGATTGCCTCCTCTAAAGCATGAAGTTCATAACCTGTCTGGTACGCCTAGCATACTCCTAACTAAATTCAATTATCATATAAGACAACACAGCACGTAGTAGATAGTAGATAGATCCCTCTTCATATCTAACGATAGTATTATCGTCTACCGCTTATAATGATAGATTGTAAGTGGAAGTCGTCGAGGTATTTTTTCCCCGCCTTTTTCTCTCGTCGCTCGTATCCAGCTTGCTATACAAATTGACGTCTTATCTTAATTGGATAAAATAAAGAAACCTACACAACAATGACACCCTACTTGAAACGCCGTGTCTCATAATAAGCTCCTGCAATTATAAACCTATAATTATAATTACCTCGAAATTGAAATGATGTACACCCTATGGAGGGGCGACCGATTCGTGTATTCTCGTGGCAAAAGCGTTCGAAACTATCCTGTTCTGTGTGGCAGCTTGTATTTTTAGTTTTGCCACAATTTGAAATAATATTTCTTTCTAACAGTTGACGTATCTAGACTACGTTAGCACAATACGGGAGTTCCGTTTCCTATCCGAGTGAAGTCTATACACAAACAAGCTGTCGTAGTCGTTCCGTCGTCTGGACGTTCTGTTAGAAGTCAAAATGTGCAAGTCTCCCAACCGCGTTTCCATAGCGTCCTGGCGATAAGAATACTTAAGAATACCGTTTCTGTTATATATAATTGATTTATATATATATACACGTCCATCTGATAATCAGTATATTCTAGATATGACTTATATTCAAATAATAAACTCATTTCATCACATTAGCAATTGCCTAGTTGTTAACAGCCAGTTGGGACATAAGGGATTATGTCCTATCAAACTTATACATTATTAACTCCACACTCGCACTGCTCTATATTTAATTAATACATAGGACTTGGTCGCGCACAAGATCTTAGCGATTATAACACTAGCGTTGCTGATTGATAACAAAGTACTTGCATAGCAGTAGAAACTCACGCGTCAGCTAACAAGCATAACTCATAATATAAGCCGATAGACATTTCTACACTGCAAATCCATTTATCTGAACACTTGGAGGTTATCTGCACCAATTCAATACAATTGATTTGATCGAAGTATTTACGATCGTACATGAATAAACTGATCGGACGGATGACAATATTAATCGCCAGAAAAATCAATAACCATAATGCTTGTAATTCCATATTGTCCATTGTTATCAGACGGTACGATATAGTTTGATTTCGTATAATGTTATGAAAATCCATTATATTAAATCATTGTGAGATATTTATGTATTTTCGTTTGGTTGGTTTTATATCGTTTACATGTACCGTAGCTTTAATTTTATATGTATATATATATATTACATGTAATTGCATAAAACAGTACAACGCCCACATACGGGAAACTAGAAAGACGCTCATATCGGCCAAGGTATGGAAATACGGGAATATAACCTGATATTCTGACCAAACTCAATCCATATTTAATTTAGCTGGCATCTGAATCTGTTATTCGTGCTTTGAAAATTAAATTTTAAATATAATGAAATGCATTATACATGAAAATATCAAGCAGACACAAAGAACTGCACATCTAACTAATATATATCTACATATCTGACTAACCTCTGAAAGTACTATTCTCACAATCATCCATAAGCTATATATATGTCGTTATATATATCAAGGTAGTAGAATTTCTTAGGAACTCTCACAGTTCCCTTTCCTTTAGCATTACTCTCTAACCGTAATTAATTTTATGATCGGTGTCGTTTAATGTTCCGATTAATTACAGTAGCTTCCTTTTGTTTGCGCTATCGCCATTAATGTAGATACTGAAACCGAATAAGTCGAAACAAAACAGAAAGATGACGATAAAATTATCAGCTCGTTTCCTGTTGCAGTCATGCATTACGACGACACGATTGTAAGATTAAAGAAGCCGCCGATGTGTCACCGTGCCCACTTTTCCATTATTTATTTAGTACATTACAGTTGTTGGTAATTGAATGTTACGTTTATTTGGGCAGATCATATGTCAAAAAAAATACGCTGAAGCATATTCACATGTTAGGTTACCACGAATAATGGAATTTAGGACTAATGATTGAGTAATAGTGTTTATAGGGAATCACATTAATGATGTTTAAAATGTTGTGAGATAATATTTGTTAGTATAAGTTGGGTCCGGGATGGTGCAGGGTTATGTTATATTTAGGGCTGAGGATAGGGGGCTATAATTAAAAATAGAATGAATTGTTTCCATTATCCAATTTCAACGATACTATATACAAGATCCTTAAGGTATACGTAGAAGGACAATAGATTATTATGCTGTGACATTTATTCCTGTGACGATTATTTCAAGAAGCTTCTAACAATCTAACAGTACATTTGATTGTTTTATTGATGCAAATTATAGTTATTACAAGTTAGCATTTTTTGAAATTTCTAGATTACAAAAATGCATTCTGGCAGTATCAATTACATATTGCATTTCGCATAATTCATAAGTCATTTTAGTGCTTGTTAATCCTCTACATTAGAGCAATAAATAAAGAGCCCACTAGGAACTGTCATTTCGTTGTCCCACTGAATTGGAATGCGACGTAATTGGATTGCTCTCAATTTAATTTCGTCTGTGGCTTGTTACCAACACACAAGTTCGGGATCGAGTTTACAATTTTGAGTATTTTGGTTGTCTAATATTGTTTAGCGACTGGTTTCGCACAAAGGGTTGTCTATCTCGCCAAATTTGTTTGGACAGATAATTAATAATTGATGGAAATTAAAGCTTGTATTTTAATTTCTTTGAAATTCCATTTCAAATAAGAATTTAGAAATAGAAATGTTTTCAAAAATTACGACATTCTCAATTACATAATTCGCGATAAATAATATTCCTTAGGTAAATAAATATCGAACATACTTTATGTAAAATGAGGTTACCAGATTAGGTAAACATTAAAACAACCATTGTTTTTGCCAGGTTTGATAATAATTGTCCATTTAGTGCAGAATCGGCTATCATTTGGAGATGAGCGTTTTGATTTTTTTCCCACAGCTATGATTTCATAAATATATGCCGTAACACGGATTGATTTCCCCAGGATTATTTCTACCTGAACAACGAGGAGGTATTAGATGCTAAAGACGGAAATCCTGAGACGTGTGTTCATGTCGTTATCACTGTGTAATTTTCCATCACATTACATTCGACGGAATATTCTTCTATAAGCCGTAACCAAGAAACGGATACGTAAGGTGATAATTACGAGCTGGTTTCCTGACCTGACCCAAATATAAAAAGGACTTCGCGTTATCAGTTTCCTAGATTGTATTTCCACTTTCCTGTTTAGCCAATAAACAAAATCCTTTACCATTCTTAACTTCATATCAGCGGGCTGTTTACAAGGCCGCAAGCGAAACGATAAGGAGGTAATTAATTAAACAGAAGATAAAAGCATATTCTGTATATTCAAAGAGACTGTGCAAATAAAGGAACTGGACATTCTCTCAGCAAAACTTGAACAGCAATGTGTAAAGTATGGACACCCAGCGTGCTGAATCCTGCTTATAGTTTTCTACATATTGAAATGATTTTGACAGAAACACAAGCGGAATGTTGGTTGTGTGGTCGGACAAGATATAATTATTTTTTGAACATCAAAAAACCATTAACACAAAATGTCCATCCACATGACAAGATGTTAGATTTCATAGACCTTCTGTGTCATGCTTACAATACACATACAATTTTCTATGGAGTTATGTCAAACGTATACTCGTGGGTAACAAAATAATCTGTCTATATAAAACGGAACTTGCGTCTGTTCATTTGTTCGGTCAGTCGGTTACACACGTCCATACGTTTAACCCACTGTATTTCACATTGGCAAAGGCAAACTGTTAATAATAAGAAAATATATTTGGGAATTTTTAAAGTGGAGTGGGAACTAGTACCTAAATTTTCCATTATAAGAATTCAATATGATCATCTGCTAACCAACGTGAGAGGTACCCTGTTATTTTGATAAGTACCACTACATTTAATGATTAAAATTTAATTTTTAAATATAAAATGAAAGTTATATAATTAAGGTTCTTCAATAGAGATATATCAAGAAATTAATGCGTATAACAGATTTAAACACTGAACTCAAGGATTGCTTTGGCTGCCTTATAATAATGTTTGCGACAATGAACTATACTGGCACACTTACGTAAGTCCCCTTGACCCGAGGTCGAGAGTACAACAGCAACTTGAGTGCTGTTGTTAACAATACACCTGTTTTAGTGTTGATGAATAAACTGATATTTGAATTTAATTAACTGCCTTCCCATATAGCAACGTATCGTAACGCTTCCGAATTATTCAAGAATTGTTGGAGCTTAGCCAGGCTAAGTACTTGCTTATAAGAGCAAGGAAAGGCTGGATCAATACAACAGAATTGCATTGTTGCAAGCATTCTTCGATCGAAAGAGGAAATTCGTTACAATCCCTAAGACAGCGATTGAAGAGATTATTAGCTCTGGATTACATGTATTTGAGTGCTACATGGATACAGTCAAAGTCACAATATAATCGCATAATATTTTAATCGTCTTAACAATCTGTTCATGACAGTGTTGGGATATTTCTATATTTCGAGTGAATGTTTTCGGGAAAAGAGATCAAACCATAAACTTGAACTAGTGATTTTTTCAAGTACTATATAGTAAGGGAGGAGTCACGCTCTGTTGTAACAAACAACAAACATTGGTCAAATAAAAATAGTTCAACAGGGAAACATACACCGGTTGTATTTCGAACTGTTAAATAACGTCGTTGGTTCACTTCATGATCAAGCACACAGGTATACAATTAGAACTACGGTTGATTTCCTTTTAAAATATTTTCCTTTAAGAATATTGAATCAGTTGGACTACCATTCAATGTTGTGTACAGGATGCTAGGTAAACTAAAATGACTGTAGAGAGTAGAATGGCTATTTCCAAACTCTAAAAGAAAGGAAGAAATTGCATGCGTGGTCCAAAGTTACCTAAACAGACTGCCTAAAAGTCGGACTACTCGACTTAGCCTGAATGTTTATAGCATTCAAGAGGGAAAATATTCGTAAAATAATATAAATCGAGGGAGACCAATTTATATTGATGTTTGTCAAAATTTTAAGTACAATATGAATAATTATAGAGACAGTATTCAAATTATGGAGAATACGCAAGTAAAATTTACTGTCCATAAAACCTGACACCAATGATGTTTACTAAAAACATATTTAATTGTTTTAATCATCCGTTGAAAGTCAAATTCACCATTTATTTTATTTTGACCTGATACATCGCAGAAGATACAGTAAACGTATTTCATAGGCAGTTACTACCTACGTCAATCAGTTCCCACACTCAAAATAGCACACCTGCCCCTCTAGCTCAAGTACATAACAATTATATTCAATTCCATTACAAAGAATACGTATATCAAAACGATAATCATCTTTGATTTTCATGCTACATTGTTTTTTAATTACACCATAAAGAAAATTGAGCTCGAACTGGTTATGTTATTAAAAGCCGGTTGGAAGTATAATTACTGCACGCGTCCATTCGACAGTATGACCTATAACAGTCCATATGCCTAATTAGTGAAGGTGGCCATTAGTTAAATTTTTTGTTAATTACTGCTTATTATAGTTTGAAAGTCGAATTTTTCCCGCAGTCCTACTCCATCTCATCCTGTTTTGTAATGTGGAGTTGTCTACGTGACAGATTCTTCGAATGTTAATGCACAATTACTATCATTACGAACGACGGCTTCCGCTGGAGAATTATCATTTAAGAAAACATCCAGATTTGTATTTAGAAGTTGATTGTTGTGTTATTTCTCTTACATCACATCACAATTGCAGCCGTTGTTAGTTTAACAAGTACACTTGGTACAGCATAAAATAACGTATTTCATTAGGTGTGAGTAACTTTGTATGTAACACTTGAACCTTCACTGAACTAAAACGATCTGCACAAAGTACTCAATATAAGATTTGAATGCGACATTTTTATTCTAAATTTAATCGAATTTATCACGTCTATAACTACGTTATCAGAATGTAATGAAATAATATATAGTTAGTGAATCCAAAGGATCCCAACAAACCGTTTTGTAATGTTTAATTAATTATCGGAATTTCCGTCCAGTATTGATGTAAGGTCGACAAGAAACGTGTCAATCGATCGGTAACAAAGTAGACTGATGTGTCGCAACAGATAAATTGGTTTATTCGTCTGAACGATGAAGTTTAGCACAAAAGATTCTTTAAGAATATGGGAAACGTAATTTCAATCACCCTAGAATTCAGCGTGTGATAATAATTTTATTTTAATTGTAAAAGCAGCACCCGTCGCCTTTAAATATTAAATGCTTCATTGATCCAGCTAGCATTTAAGCTGCATTTCTAACACGATTTTAATTGGATCTCTGCCTGGGCGCTTCTCCAGCAGTGAAACAATATAAGGGGTTTATTGTTTCGACTTGAGATGAAAAATAAATGACATATTTAGCATGTTGGTTTAATTACATTTAATCTGATCCCATTTCACACATATTATGACCCAGTCGCGCAACGTAGAAGGCAAGCTGTGCCTTTTCGAGAACAATTTGATTTTGAAATAATCCAACTAGGAGGACTAACTTCGAACAGGTAATATTGCAAAATATAGCTATCAAAATACTAGTAACTTGACTCCAAGAAATTAGGGGTTATGCTAGTACTCTAACAAGGTTTCCGGGATCTTATATTCAACTGGTCTTTAGCAGTGTTTTTTTATCAAGTGTACATAATCACTTTTTTATATAGAGGTTCCCCAGATGTTATTCGGGTGCGCGTGCGATGGTATTACCTATGGTAACCGACGAGATGATCATGGACCCAAGAGGTTACGTTACGATAACTTCGTAGGAGGTCACCATCAACGCTGCAGTGACCTCAGCGTTGTCGGAACGCTATTCAACACTCCGGTAGACTGTGAGCTGGGTGACTGTGTTTTGCTCGAAGACACAGAGGTTGCTCTAGTGAGGTTTGAAACCGGCAAACTCTCGGCCGGGAGACTCGTTAGCCATCGTGTCACCTTTTCTATATCATTCTATACTGCCATCGCGCGGAAATATTTATTAGATGTTGTGATTTTTTTATTGTTGCACTTGAATATAAATATAATTGGACTTTCATTCTAGGACACCGTATCACGCAAACGATAAAGACAACCCTAATAAAATGTTACAGACCATTTCTAAAGGTAATTTAAGCATTTGATGTTAGGTAAGTTGTATGTTCCATGTTTATATAGCCCTGTATGAAAAATAGATATATAAAGTTTGAAACAATTATAAAGGGATAATGAAAACATCTTGATTCAAATTCAATTTTAATCTTATAATTTTTTCGCATGTTCCCTATTTATCTTCTGCCCGACCTTCTGTGATGTCTAGCAGCGGGCAGATAATCTCTCACAATTGAAATAAAACATTAAAGTTAATACGAAACGAAATTATATAAATTAATCTGTTTTCTTAGATTGGATTAAATTTCACACAGTTCACATGATGAACCGTAAGAAATAATGGATGCAACCTGTCACATCTACGGTTCCATTATTGAATTTTATGCTCACAGCATGTACAGCAGTTGGAACGATTATTATTATTATTATTATTATACACTTTTCCGGTAGATGGCAGCATTTAGATTAGAGATTCAAATTAGCATTAGGAATTCCTTGAGTTCAGCGCGCTCGTGGGAATAATGTAAAGCAAGTGTCATCAATCTACGGCCCGCTAGAGGATTTTATCAGATCAGAGCTTGAAATATATATACTGTACATAATAAATGAAATTATACAGTAGCTCTATATTCTTGATTATTTTCGTGAATCTAAATCCAGGGTTACCTACAGAAATAGCGATGGCGATCCATCATAAGTTCAATAACTATACGTAACTCTTCATATCTAATTATGGTTTTTTAATGCATTGGTATCAATTAATTGTAATTAACTAATAATATTACAATGCCCAAACATTACCATTGCAATGACTTAAGTAAATATACTACCGTGATTAGATTCACTGTGGAAAGTACACGTAATTATTTCCCTCGCAGAGTACAATTGTCGTAAGTAGGAATTTATTTTATCGAGGACGAATAAATAAACTATTTAATAGTAAAAATATACACTAGTGACTAGACAGTCTTATTCTCTACGGAGAAAGCAAAGTATTGAATGAGCCGTTTGTCACACTTATCGATTTGATTACTTTAATTCGCAGGAAAATAAATTAATAATTAGTTAATAATATCTACGTATAAGGCTCACTACATGACCTCTAATTGATTTTCGATAGTGCCCAAGCTTCCCAAGACAAGAGAAATCAAATTACGGATCAAGGTATTGTTCTAGAGTCAATGTAAAGTACTGCATGATCAAACGAAATAAAAAGTCTAAATTTATAAGTTACTTTGATTATCGACTTTCTGACTATTTCTCTTTTTTGATTGACAACAAAAAGTTCATTTAAATGCATTGGCGAAGAGGACGCGGATATTGTTATTACTTTTTTCAAAATTAATCACAATGAACTTTACTATTATTTATTGATTTTAGCAAGTGCGAAATGTGATTTTCTGTGACATACGAGGGATCGAAGGTTACTTTGATAAGGTTTCGGATAACCCATTCACTGATATAAGTATAAGTATAAGTTCAATGATATAAGGCCTAAATCCAGCGGGATTCCGATTTGAATGACAAAAATCACAACCCTAATATTGTAAATATTGAATTGTGTAATTAGGGGTTTTGGGTAAAGACCGCGCGGTTAAAATCTTCCATACCATAGAAATATGCATTTAATTATATTCATATTTAAAACCGGTCGAATTGTTTAGTAGTTGTACAACTGAAAACCGTAGTATTATCAGGTACATAATCAATCTTAAGCCACACGCTGTTTTCGAGTTTGAATTATGTTAATCGATGTTCATCGGAATATATAATACCTCCTGTAACAGAGCTGAAGTCTCTGAGTGAAAATGTTGAACAATAGCTATGCAAATGAACGCAGGAAATCATTATTCAACGCGAACATACCAATATAGTTTGTTAAGAGAAGGCGACCGGATTCTGGAAACAAATAATTATAAATGATAAATGAGTGGTATAATCATCTGACTGTTTGGTGAGAATCTCCTAATGATATCTGTATTCCTGAACTACTGACTATAGTTATTGCAGTTAATAAGGCTTGGAAGAAAACTTGTTTGAAACGATATTGTACCGTTTTGTGCTGGACGAAAAATAAGTCCATATACCTCTTGCATACCAACAAAAATATATAGATATTTTACATTTACGAAACGAAATATGGTACTGCATTACACCATATATACAGTGGCAAAAATGTCACACTACTCTACTTTTTTTTTCAAATTCAATATTATTATATGTATATGATATAGATTAGAGATTCTACGATTTACAGAAATGAACAACACAATTGGAGGAATTTCTGTTTTATACACAATAAATTTTATTCAGCAAAATATCGATCTGCTATTGATCAATACCATTGAGCCATTGAGATTTAATCATAACCCAATATATGATATGAAATTATGTCGGGTCATACACATCAATTTCAGAATAGATAGACAATATCAAATAGATTCCATCGATACCTTATTTTTACTCCTCGGTATGTATAAATGAAGGCATGGCATTATTGTTACGTTATTCAAGCTCGAGGTGATTCTAGTTTTTATATCGATATGGGTCTGAGTGAGGTCGAACGGAGTGAAAATAACACTTGACTAAAGTATCTAGACTGCAATACAGCAGATTGGATTCTGCTAATTTCAAAATATCTGTGGCGAATCTAACCATGATCCGAGTAATTGCTCGATTTTACCCTCCGCCTATGTAATTGAATCCAGATTTTAGGCGCCCATTCTTGCGATTAAGCGGCTTAATTCCCGAATGATACAGGATTAGGTGTTAAAATAATGACAAATGCTTTGAAACGGTTTGATATCATCACCAGCTTTGTTATTATTCCGAATTGTCGTAGTCATCGGGTCTATCAACGCATCGGTTTCGTCGAATTGAGGTTTGTTTATGTACTGGCGCCACTACGGTTATTGTAAGGGTACTTGAGCGCAATTTTATGCCCAATGAAAGTCAGGATACTGGCATTTTGCGACGTGAATTGATGAAAACAGTGAAAGCGGGCTATGCAAAGACTTTGAGGCAGTAACAGACGAAAAACAACAACTTTGGAAGCGAGGATATTAGTAGGTCTTTGAAGAGTATAGCCATAGTGGAAAATATCTAGATAAAAGCAACCAGAGTCCAAAAGAGTTATTTTCTAATAGGTGACCTAGTACTTTCAAGTGAAGCATCCATTATTTTTTATTGCCTTGTTTCGATTAATTCGTCAAACTCCACAGCACGGTAGTATAAACACGATTTGAAGGGGCGCATATTCTCACACGCAGTTTGAGTCATAGCGAGTCAATTATCATAGCATCCAGCAGAGGTAATCTCTGTGGAAAATGGCGCACGCTTTCATCCTTTTTTTTGTTTTTCATCGTTCGTAAGTTTTATTACTCCCCTGTCAAAACAGTCGGCGTACTACTTATTCGCTTATTCATCACATAAAGCCAACCGTAATGCAGTGCACCTCTTTCTCTGTATAGTTCACAGAAAGGACAGTTGATAGTTGCAGTTAACGCCAAAATATTCATGCATAGCAGAAGAAGGTTTTGGTTAAGTTTTCATCAGAAAAAGTTACAGCATACTTGAAATCTCATTGCCTTTTCCCAGATTGGAAAGGATCAGCTATAGGTCAAGGTAGTTCCCAATTTTTCAAGAACGATATGCAAACAAGGAACTGACATATTTCATTGGTTAATTTTAGGCAAAATATTTTCGTTTTCGAGGAATATTTCCATTATGTTAAATATGCATCAGTGCTTTTAATGTAATGAAAATTACCGCAAACCACAAAAGTTGAATTAAGAACTATGTCTGGATTGGGGGATATTGTTTATTATATTAAAAAGGAATTGCAGTTGGATACATACAGTAAAACGACCGTGAACTCCAGCCAAACAGTTTTGTGACTGGTAAAACGATCCGACAATAACATGTAATTCAAGAGGAACGGATGAATTTTTGAGCAATACTAAAATTCCTAACAGTAAAGTAATATCGGAATGGAAACTGGTGTACTCTGATCTCCTACTTCTTACGTCTGTATCATGAATATATCATACGCACGTCCGAGCTAATTCGGCGGGGTGGTGGTTATAAAGAGTAGCCAATTGCTTAGACGAGTAATTTGAGAATGAAAGCATAATAAATTATGGATATGTAACTAAAATAGAATCGAACAGAAGCAGAAAATTTTGAGGAAAAACTGTAGTTTTCAGTGCTGTACAATATTTTGTTCTGGAATAGCAATATTTACCATCCCAGGGGAACAAACGTTTGTTCCGATGCTTCTTCCATAGTTGTAATCGAAACAGAGAGTATTTTACCAACATTTATTTTGAGTTAATTATCGAGATGCCCTGATTTTATACTGAAGGCATTAACATGCAAAATGACATTTCTGGAATTGGAGTAGTGGAACTGATTCTTGATAAAGAGTATCTGTGTGCGGTTGTGTTATTAGGACAATGCCAAAAGCGACGAACATTTTAAATATTCCCCTCAAAACAATATTCCCTAAGTTAATTAAATTTGACAATTTGCCAACGTGCGTGATGCGTACAATATAAAATATTCATGAAATACCAACAGATAATCACTGTATATATACAATACCATGTTTGCATGTTACCAATGCACATATACTCCTTACTGAACGACCCGGTTCCTTTCAACAACCTAGTCGTAAAGCGAATTAGTCGGTAAACGAAATTTCCACTTAACGAATGGGTTCTGTTCGAATACCATTATTTTTCTTCGTTGATAAGAAACATATGTAAAATAAACTTACGTAGAGTGTACGATAATTAAACAAACGTATAACAATAAACAATGCAGTAGGAAAGCGCTGATCGAGTGCTACTGCCAGCGCGCCACGTTTGCTATAGTTTGGTTTTGAGTTGAACAGCCGTAAGACTTGCTGCGTACAATTTGTGCCATGAAAATTTATTCCCAGTTACAGTGAGCGTTAAATGTACACTTTGCACCCGCGGGTGCCTGTGGTGAAATTAGTTTACCGTTTACCCTCGCTTCACTTAAAGTAACGCTTTCTAAGAAACGATCGTTAAGCGGGGACTATCCATCTATTTTCCAAGTTTGTTACAGTTATGAATTAAAGAGAATTATTAAATCTGAAATGAAATTAATATGGAATGGTGATATATATACGTTTGGATTGGGACCTAACAATTCGTGAATGCTCAGTCGGGAATTGCCGTACGATAACTAATACTAAATGAGAGTCTTGTCTGGGTGTAATAATGTGCACAAGATTATACAGAGAGTGAATAAATTATGGAATCAATACTTGGCACTTAAGATAATGGTACGAAAAGAAAATAGTTGTTTCATTATTAGTTACAATGACAGATCAGAATGAATCTCTGGCGTCCAATTTCACCCTTCGATCACCGAATAAAAAGTTGAAAATATGAAAATTGAAATCTAATAACGTTGTCCAAATAAAACTATCATAGCACACACTATACAATTACGACTAAAGTTCCCATGTCAAATGCGTCATGGATAAACGCAAACCTATCAGCAGTCATTTAGCGTTTTCCGTATAATTGGGGTAAAAAGTGCAATGAGTTACTAGAAAAACACTCTGTCGGCCCAATTACTAGTAGCAATACTTATTCCAAATCGACATGCGTATCTCTTGCGTATCGGCGTGGCGAGTAAAACTTTTTAAAGTTTCTACTTTTCAAGGTACTCAACAAAACGTTGTCACCAAGTGGTTGTGCGATTATCCGTCATTTGAAGTGTTAATTATGATTGTTAATTTTGCAATTAATATTGCAATTAGTCTTCGCGATTAGCATGACACTTGATTCAAGTCGTGTTGGGCGTTGTGTGGGCAAAGATTAACTTGGAAAGCTGAGATATTTCGGTGTCTAGCTGCATTATCGAAAGTGCGAATATCTCCGGGAACCGTTAGAGGTTATTGGTGTCTGTGGAGTTGCTGAAATGTCTGATAAACTCGACCTGTTCGGCATTGTTTATGTAATATATGAAGTGTGTGACAAATGTTCTGTCGCAGGCTTGTTGAGAATCGTTGTTGATATCTCTGGGTTGGCATTGATCTCAGAAAGCGCTGTTGGGGGTACTGAGATAAACGTTATAGACGGAGCATATGCGAGTCTGCATTAGCTTCTTAGATCGGGAAGATGGTTGAGGAAAAAAATCATTCATATACAGGCGATATAGAGAACCCCGATCAAAGTTTGAAAGCTGATAGTGGAACTCTTGGACGGACATTACGGAGAATATAAAGCAGACAGTGTCCTTTTAACTGAGTATAGACAGCTCAAAGCAAAGTATAAGGGTATTCTGGGGGTAAAATGATATATTAGGGAAAAATCTAGGAATATGGAGACCTTGAATGCCCGTGAACATAAATTGCGCAGTATATGAAGTACAGGAACTTAGTTTTGAAAACGTAATTTATCTAGATCAGTGGTTCTTGAACACGAGGCAATTGGCTCCCATGGGAGGAAGGAATAATTTTGGTCAAGGGAGTAACTCTCCTAATTGAAAGTGAGCACTGTGTATATATTATATCAAATGAAATATCAATATAAGCAACCAGAAGGGCGATAAATAATTAGGGTGGCCATATCAAAAACGAATGTCGTTGTATAGGCGAAAGGTTACAACCCGTTTGCATTATGCTCAACAAGGATGTCCAATTATTATTATAGGGGACATTTAAAATGCAAAAATTAAAAAGTTTAATTGAAGAAACTTTGAATCGCAAAACAAGGAATGTTACATAGAACTTAGACGACCACAATCAATCAACTCCATACCCATACCCGTAGGCTCAAGAAATTGTATTTCGGGTTGGTAACATGACTATTCTGTTATGTGAAATTGTATACAGCACTTACTTACTAATAAGTGATATCTCTTACCAGGAAAATCTTTTGCTTTCAGAGTTTGTACAACAAGGAGAAATTTTATATAGTTGCCGGAGGATCGCCTCCCACGCTCTCCGTCGAGAATATTAATACAATTCTCATATTTTTCACCGATTTGTTTATAGAATGGGTAATGTATAGTTTGGCCACGCGCGTTAGTATTATCATGTTTTAATTCCCATGGGTAGACACTGAACGTGTTCTTTAGGCATTTTAATACGGCCTAATTGCACTTCAAGCCGCATTAATAGCATTACGAGAAAATCCATAATTTTCTTTTAGTCTTGTGAGTATGATAGAAAATAGATTGGGTCGACATGGAACGCTTTGACATTGATGTATTACATAACTGCAATATAACATAGTATTTTTTTTCTCTTAGACATATATAAGAATTTAAAATGCTTCAAATCCAAATCGTAACGAGGCATGATAGGCTTAATATGGTGGTCGACACACACACATGTCCGATGAGAAAACTAGCACAGAATAAGACTTAGTGGTTTCAAAACTGTTTTCTTGGTAGTAATTACGGATGAAAATTTGCTCGCTTCACACCGAATACTTTCAACAACTTGTATAAAAGATCCAAGTTTTATATACTTCTACTTCTAAGCTACTGGTTTACCACATACAAGTTCTTGACAGTTAGATGGAAGTTTTACTGCCTGATTTTGGACGTCGACTACTCCAGAAAATACAGCCAAAAACCTAAAATACATCCATAAATTTAGAGGTAGACTTTTATTCAGTTATATACGGTATATACTGTATTTAAGAGTATTCAGAAAACGCTGAAAAAGTTATAAATATTTTGATCATATACGTTTAGAACACGGTTTACTTCGGTAACAATCATTAACGTTTCAAATCGCATCATAAGAAAGTCGCCTAATGCAGGTTCAATGTTATCACTAATGCAACAGCAGGTATCGTCCGTAATTACGCCCTGTCAACACAGCATCAAAGACGCTTTGAAAAGTCAAGTTTATAAAACAATGGTAGATGTTATTCATCAGACGACGTCCTCTGCCATATGTCTGTGTTTGCGAAAGATTGACGTTCGGAGATTACTTCGGACCGACCGCGTTTTAATCGCCGACTTAGTTATTGTTACTTTGCGCCCTGTTTCTAATGAGAACAGAAGGAAGGCAGGTTAATCCTTATCGCGGCGCCTGTTTATTTTAGTGGAGATTTTGTAATAAAACTCTTACGTGAGTTATAGTCGTCATTCGAGTTCAGTTAATACAAGGACTGACTGAATATAACAAAGGCAATGAGTTGAAACAAGACAGTAATGCCGGTGGTGTAATTACTATTCAAGGTTAGTGTTTAGTTCTACTTCCCTTGGATCACCAGATTTTGCAACCGCATTGAGAATAGGAATATTTTATATCTCAAAAATAGGCACATTCGCTCAGTTATGACGCATATTCCAAAGGTCATTAGAATTTGACGACAGAGGAGAAAGTTATCAATATGCTCACGGAAATCTGTAGATATTCTTTATTCTCTCTAGTTTAGAATAGAATTTGATTATCAGGAGGAGATGACCGGTTTAAATAAGAACTTGTATAGGAGAAGAACAGTCAAACTTCTTCCATTGTCATCTTAACATAAATATTTCCCTATGTTCTATAATACTTCAGAACAGTAGAAAGCAGACTATATTATTGATATGAATTATTAAGGTTGAAGTTTTTCATATGCGATCAGTCGTCAGACAGTCGTCGCCTATATTTTACCTCGTGCGTAATCTCTTAAAATAGATGTCTGAACATTGAGAGTAAATTGCATTCGAATACAGATAAAGTTATAATAAAAGTTCTTTCGAGGGAAGATTAGTACAGAAGATCATTAAGACATAGAAAGAAATGTAATTAATTGATATTTTGAATGAAATATTGGAGTTTTACATTCAAAAATGATTCGTTGTATGAATTAATTTCTCCCAGAAGTTCTCTGAAGCAAGTTTTGTTGATTTACTCAAAATGCAAAAATAATCCGGAGAAAGGTCTACACAGCATAACTGTTGGACTTCAAAGTACAGTACAATAATTACTGTCCATAAACAAGTTATTTTGGGAATTAATCATCATGAACCTACAGAGATCTCGGTTTTACTGTAAACTTAACCATGTGAATTATTAAAAGACAAACCGTAACTGAAAAATTAGCAAAAACAATTTTTTCGTTCGCGTAATAAGAGTATTCTCAGCTTATTATATTATAAGTTTAACGTTTAAAGTTTGTCAAACTACGGATAAGGAAGTAGAGTTTGCTTACGATAATAAACGATGTTAGATACCACATGAATAAATAATTTGCTGGTTTGAACTACAGGTCAATATCGGTAGAGGTAATATTTATGCAGACTGGTACACGCAATTAATTTGCACGTCTCTAATTTATTGATATTTTTCTATTCGCATTTGTTGAAATTAGTTTAGAAATATGAAACCGGGTAGAGACGGAGGAATGTCAGGCGCCTGTGAGAAATTTACCTTCGTTCAAACGAAATGCCAGGTGGCCTACGAGCAACAGACGCTGTTTACTATTTTACCGGAACCTCGTTGAAAAATATTGGGAAGTTAGTAGTTGTCGGCAATAGGTATACCCTTACAGCAATTATACAATAAATCTCATAAGGTTCAGGATGTGGATGATTAAAAAAGTTGTTGGTACAGCGACTGTACTACCATAACATAGTACTTCTTCGACCGCGAGTGTATTTGTTGTACTTCCAAAGTCAAATCCGTGTATAAATATTCCTTAGATTTTATCAGAGAGTTATCAAATTACCATCGTTCAAACCCGCTTGGGGTATGTTCTATAGTCTACTCTATACGGGTGAATCATACTGTTTACCAAGTTTTGTTTTGAATTTTTAGAGTGTAGTTTAAGAGAATTACATGGTAATTTCGAATTCATGTAATTGAAAATATTCGAAGGATCTGTTTTCCACATTCCAGTTCCAGTTTTCCAGTTTACTGTCTTGAAGACAGACAGGTCAATATGGTTTATATGGTTAATATATCTGAGACGTAACTTAGAACGCAACATGGAAGATATTCCCTAGAATCTCTTGGAGTTGGGTATTTCGATGTTCCTCTGAGTATCTAAGTATCTTCTAGTATTTTATGCTATTTCGAGACTCAAACGCATTGACATTAAAGTTGTATTGTTACATTATCTTGGAGAAGTAAATACTCTCTATAGTTGATAGACATATGCCTACAGCAAATTGAATCGCGTCAGTCAGGATTAAAAAGTCATGAGTTCCCACGGCCCTTTACCATAATAAGATCGGTTCAGCAAAATAAGCTAAGCTTATCTCGATCGGGTGCCGATAAAAACGTCTGTTGATTGTCGAGGTTTTAAAGAACTCAGTAACAACGGTTTGATGAAAAAATTACTAAACTTTCGGCGCTTGAAGTGTCAGTTTATTTCTCAACTTTTCTCTGCATGTGTCTATTGAGATTTAGTACGTCTGTGCACTTTAAATCATGCCAAGGAAGAGTTGTCTGTTTTCAAATTCGGTATATGGAGCTGGGTATTTATTTTTAAATAACGCCCTGGGTACCCCCACTTTGTCCTAACTGTCGATCATAGTCATCCAGTTAAATTTTTATTGAACAACTCAGTTAGCCTGTATCAAATAGAGGAACTTAGGAAAATAGCGTATCCAAACAGGAATTCCATTTGACAGAAAAATGTAGTACAGAACTGCAATTTGGTAAACATCGTTGCTATCAAGTTAGTAATTTAATCTTCGACGAAGGGACGCGTGATTTGTTCCCTTTTGTGTCCCACAATCGTGGATAACCAGCCCATGTACTTACGGTTCATTGCTTCTACATGTGACATTCACATACCTTGAAAACTTGAGGAAACAAAGCATTCAAGTAGCTAGGTGGGAGATATAATGCATTTTAACCTTAGATGAAGATCGCCTATATTTTGCTTTCGTGGCGCCATTTACATCTTATAGGGCCTATAGGCGATTCGCTATTATCCTTTTGAAAGTTCATTGTTTATGTTAAGAGGCAAGGTATTATTCCTTCATGTCGAAGCATTTGACCCCAATAATGTTATCCTCAATTTTCAATCCTCTTATCTCTGAACGTCTGTTAAGTTTTTTTTATCTGTTTTAGAATCTGTCGGCGGGTAGTCTAATACTTGTGAGGTCGTCGCTAGTTGGGTTTTTGATATTTAAAGCTTCTTACGAAGTAACGACTTTTCAGGTCAATTGAAGCGTACATCGTTAGTGAACTGATAGCAATCTACCTTATTATTACGTCTAGAATATGATTTTGCTATCGGGATGTCAGATCAAGGGATAAGAAAAGAGAAAGCAGGCACTGTTTATACTATAAATCTGACTGGTTATTTTTCTTTCAGTATTTTTTGACAGTTTCGCATTTATATAGGCATGGATACTTATACTGCATTAAATTTAATTTTCTATGTATTTATCGTCATAACATGTCAGCCACCCAGTTGCACATCAGCTTCGGTTAAATCAAGCATTCACGTGGAAGAAGGATTGCCAGAAGGTATGTGTATTGGATTTGATAGCATGATCGTATAAGACAGAAACCCTCGCTTTTCCATGGCGATTTTCCACTCATTACTATTCAAATCGAACCTTATGCTACACAGAAAATGATTTCCAATCTAGACTTGCTATGATTTTTCGTGTTTTCATGTATATTAACTATAAAACTATTTTAATCATAAGTTATAAATATATTTCATTATGTCTCTCGCGTTAAGTAAAATTTATTGATCGATTTTAAGGTACGTTCATCGTAAACCTTGCCAGATTATTCAATCCCAAAAATTCTGGATTCCTCCATCAAAATTACGAGTACAAGATACTGAGTCAAAATTTAAAGGCTCCAGCGTCGATGAGAAAGCGAACCTCGGCGCTTCGTTGGGTCAAATTAAATTCTCGTAACGGTGTGATGACCACGACACGAAAGATAGATCGGGAAACGGAATGTCCAGGTGCAGATAAATGCATCGTCCATATACAGGTGTGTAAATATCAATATTTGACAGCGTCCGTAGCGATAGAGATTGATATTCCTACTGTACTGGATAATTATAACTGTCATGTCATATATATATATATATATTGTGATGAATTACACAGGCGATGAGGCTGCCGCAAAGAGCATTCACGCTTCTCGATTTGGAATTAATTATTGATGACGTCAACGATAACTCACCCATGTTCGATCAAGGGGTGATTCAAATTAGCATAAGTGAAAGTTCAAGCGCCGGAGACGTATATAGTTTGGATGCATATCAAGCGAAGGACAAAGATACTGGTATTGAATATTGTAGCATAATTCAATGATATAATAATTTTAATTTACAAACCCTAAACTATAGCCATTTATGTTATGAGGTGCTAACAACCACTCATTTACTATCAAACTATTGTTATATACAGGAAACAACTCTCGCATCTACTACGAATTATCCCCAAATCGTTTCTTTGGTTTGAAACAATATATTGGGACAGGAGGAATGCCGCACTTGCAACTTTACCTACTGCAGGATCTCGGTATGTAGGCCTACTACAAGTATATACGGTTACACGGATAGACGTATTCAAGCATCCTTTTTTCTTTTGTCAGATTATGAACGATACCCTGAAATAAAATTAACACTATCGGCAATTGATGGCGGAAAACCTGCATTGCAAACCAAAATTCCTATCAAAATTCAAGTGATTGATGTAAACGACAATGTTCCAGTTTTTCCAAAAAAGGTATATAGTCGAACATACATATAGTGTAATTTAAGCTTCTTATATAGTAACAGCTTCTAATTCAATCAATATTTTATCTAGGAATACTTCATTACTTTGCGGGAAAACTTGTCGCCTGGAAACGTGGTTGAAACGGTGAAGGCTTACGACAAAGATAGCGACAGTTACGGACAAATAAGATATACAATTCCCCGAAGGAACAGCGCTACAGCCAGAAGCCTGCTATTGGTGGACGAGAATACGGGGGTGCTTACACTTAATGAACGGGTCGACGGAAAAAAGCATGATGGGTAAGAAATTATATCTTCAACGATTTCGTATTTTTAGTAAGTACATTGTAAGGACCAAAAAGATGCAAGATTCATATATGCTTTGAGCCGAGATTACTATTTAATTCAACAACTTATCCAACAGATTAAGAATCTTGATCGAAGCTAGAGACAACGATCCCATTAACCCAAGAACTGGAGAATGCTGGGTTGTCATCAGCGTGGAGGACGTCAATGATAACGAACCTGTTATAACTGCGATTCCCATTCTGCACTCACGGGATGAAAGTAGTAAGTGATTTAGGAGGTTTTCAATGTGAATTATATCACCACTACTTACAGTTTTACTTAACTATTTCTCATCACTATTCTCAGTTTACGTATCGGAACTCGCTCCAGTGGGAACCTATGTGATGAGAGTGTCTGCTATAGACGAGGACAAGGGAAGAAACGGCGAAGTTCATTTGGAAATCAAAACAAACGCTGTGGGAAGTTGCCGGAGGCGTTCATCCCGTAAAGGTATTTCCCTTAACTATTCATATCAAGTTTGCATAGCTTCCAGAAAACCCATTTCTTAATAAAAAATAAATCTTACATATTCAATATGAGTCAAATGATGGATGGAGATTTTGCAAACGCTTTCACCTATATAATTTTTTTTACGCAGACTTATTAACATCCAAACTGTTCGTGTTATCTGCTGATGGACTAGTAGCAACTGGTGAGCTGTTGGATCGAGAATCGTGTAGCGAATACATCGTTACACTAAAGGCATGCGACTTTGGCAGTCCCAATCGGTAAAACTTACTAATACAAAAAGATACGAGGAATCGTTGATTTATAGGAGATGACATGAATTAAATTTGATGATTTATTTGTAGTAGATGTTCAACAAAAACAATCGCTGTCGTAGTTTTGGACGAAAATGAATATGCACCAAAGTTCCAAGCGCCCACACAGCGCGTAGTCATGAGCGAGGATATGCCAGCTGGCACGATTATTACAACAGTTAGAGCTTATGATGGTGACAATGTTAATGGCAGAGGATTTGTCCAAAGCAAGGTAAACGCATATTACATTACCTAGACGGGCGTGGATTAAAAACGAAACCAGTCGACATCGTCTTGATAATATTTATTGCAATGGATGTGATTTCTAACCCACGATACATTTTCAGAACGGAGGAGTCATAGAGGGAGAAAATGGTAAAGTTAGTTATTACATGACTAGCGGAGGACGCGGATTTTTTACGATTGATTCAGAAACAGGAACGATACGATTACTTCGACCTTTGGATAGGGAGGAAAAGAAGGAATGGATGGTATGTGTTTGAATTGAAATCTAACTATATTAAGCCAAATGGAATATTAATAGCAATTAACTAGCATATTTATTGTTTATTCAGCTAACTATAACTGCCCGCGATGGAGCAAAACCGAAATCTTTAGAAAGCGTCTGCAAGGTCATTATAACCGTCGATGATGTGAACGATAACATCCCACAGTTCATCAATCCATCCACCAATAATTCACTTGTTTATGCCAGCATTTCCAGAGATGATGTAGTTGTCAAATTAAATGTAAGTAAATTTACCGAATAGTAAGTTAATAGGATCACCAATTCGACATGCCAAATATTATAGTATAATGAACAGACGATGTTTTTATTTCTGGAAATGAAATGGGTCCTCAGGGAAATGCATGTTTAGACCGATAGAGTGAATTCATTGGGTTAGGTCGTTACAGCCCAATGAGGTCATTTCAAAAATGTATTAGTTTACTCGAGTTCAATTTAATTGCAAGAAAGACTTATTTTCATAAAAGCAAACGAAACACTCTTAACCTTATGACTGATATAAATCACTACAGGCAAAGGACGCTGATTCTGGGAGAAATTCTCATCTTCGCTTCAAGATAATCTCGGATAATACGAATGGTTTGGTTTCCAAATCAATGATGAACAATGTCAATGAGTCCAACAATTTCGTACTGAATTCACTCACTGGAGAACTTCGTTTAAATTTCAGTCGCAAAAACATGTCAGATCTCATCGGAATCCATGATATTACGATACGAGTAAGTATATAAGTATACTTGAATACCCAAGGGCAAGAGGTACACCGCTGATCGACTGTCTCAACAAGCTCATTTAAATAAACTTGAATTCAATAATTTAAATTTACGACGTCCTTACAGGTTACTGACATGGGCGAAACTCAGCTAAGCAGCAACATATCTTTGCGAATCAAAGTGTCAAAATCAATGTTAGACAACTGGAAATCTCACACCAATCGAGATGGCGAAACTTTCACAGTTAACTTCTTAGTATTGGCAGTGTCACTCGGCTCCGCCACTGTCATACTGATGGTGGTGATTATCGCAGTGGCTATCAGATGTCAGCGAGAAAATGAGGTACGTATTTCCCCAAAGTAACGTTTTTCTGTCTCTACACATCAGGGTTCGATAGATTTTATTAGAGAAAGCTTTTACGATATAATGCTTTGATGTGACATTGGTTGCAAAACTTTTGTGGGTTTTGGTCACGTCGTGTGTATAGCGGAGCAAATTGTGTAGTTTTCTGTTCTTTCGAATGCTGTTGCAAGGTCAAGGGAGTTCGGGGACATGCTTAGTACTGCTTAAAAAAGCTGTTCATCCTTCTCGCGCTAAGCTTGGTATTTTTGCTAGTAATATCCAATTTTTACTATAGGATATGGAAATGTACAATACACCAAAACATGATGAGTACGATATAGAAAAGAAGGCAAACAAAGAAATTTCTATGGTTCCAGACTATAACTTCACAACAGCACCCGGAATATCAGTTAAAAGTGAAATCCTGTCCAGGTAACTACAGTAACATGTGTTAATATTGTATGGTCAAAACAATAGCACAGTAATTATTATTATTACTTTTCTTTAGTAACGGATCTCATGCAACTATTGAAGTAGCCTCGGCCTCAGCATCAAATTTCACGACTAAACTAGAAGAGACTATTGATGTTACTCACAGGAATGACCCAAACCATCTGTCAGTATCACAGGTAATATACAGTGAAGTTAATCGAAAATGATAAGTTAAAACTTACTAAGGCGATGTATGGATATTTGTATCTAGATAATATAAAAAGTATTTCTATAATAGAATTTTGAAAGTGGCGCAAACTTCCATTCGGACGAGGACAGCGGAAGGGGAGACAGTGATGTAGACGTAACCAGTAACAATCAAACGAAAGGTGACTCTTCACTTAATATCTCAATATTAATTATTATTATTCATTTAGTTTGGGTAGTCTGAAAGTTGGAGCATATGAATTTACGTTTACTTACAATAATTTGAACTACTGTATTCTGACAGATACAGCGAAACTACAGAATCGAAATGTTCCCGTCTTCGGCATGGGACCCTTTTGTAATCACCAATGCAAACAGCTTGGTCATAGTGACAATTGTTGGATGCCACGGCCAGGTAACTTAATAAAGTTACATACAAATTCAATATACGTCTAATTATATAATTCATGAATTTATACATATATTTATTTCATGATTTGAATTGTATACATTCCTATATTTACGTAAATTCTTTAAAAGGATTAAATCTGTTTCAGGCGAGAATACAAAAATTGTCCCAAAACGTCAGACCAGTGTCCAGGCCGGAGAAAATACTCTCTCTATAACGAATCCCTCGAACCATTTACGCCGATACAGTTCTAACGACTCTTGCCTAAATGAACGGCCTTGTCTATCCAAACCACGCAGTCGTCATCCTCTACAGATTATCAACAACGGCACAAGAGAAATCTATGGTTCTAATCGTTACTTGCCTCCTCACGAGATAAAATATGCATCATGCAAACTGCCATCTATCAACCAAGTTAAATATGAAAGAAGCCTGTCATGTCGCAGCACTCCAACTAATTTCGAACCAGCAGGTTCATTTTCATCAGCGACATGTACTAGATATTACGCGAGGAATTCGTCGCGAAACGACATGTGTATCAATCGCGGTTCTGCAACGAATCTTTCCGTTGTTCACGAAAAACGACCGTTCTCTTTACGAAATGACAATTTATTACTCGAAAATCCTTCACGGAGTTACTTTAAAACTAACAGCGAGGGTAGCTCTTGTAAAAACGTTAGGTTTGCCCCACCTGACATCGCTACAATCAAAGACCACAACGCAGAAGAGTCGCCAAAAGAGGATATGGTTACTGGTGAAGCTTCACAAAAAGTTATCCTAAGATGTTCAAGCGTATCTTCACCGACGAAAACAAGTTCAAACACTCAGCCTTCTGTTGGTTGTAGATATAGCATGCAAGATACTTGTGATATTATTAATGATATTGATCGATTATTGTTTTGATTATATGGAATATGTATTTTCTCAAGTTTCAGTAAAATTATTTTTGCATTATTGGATATCTCCTTAGCGCAGTCACTTTATTCTAGGCAGCGTCAAAATTAGGTATTATTAGGTATTTTAGTTGCTAGTACTCGATAGCCTTCTAGGTATTTCCACGCAGTATATATTTTGCCGTTAGTTACTCTCAGATCATTATGATAATCTCGAGTTTTGAGTATGGAAACCTTCCTATATTATCTATCCCATGATCAGACATACGAACATTCGAATATATATAATAGAACAGTGTCTTACCTTGTTTTTGTCCTAAGAATCTTCTTTTAATGTATCACATCCTTTTCCTGCGTATATGCTATCTTCCTACTCATTTCCGTTCGTGTATCTGTTCAGTAATTTAACTGTTTCTAAGCTCAATCCAAAAAATCAGATACTATTACTAAGTAAACTGAATGGTAACTAAAAAGCGCAATCGCTTTTTACAATAACAGCATTCGAAACATAAAGAAGGGTCTAGCCCACGTTAAAAAGAATCAATTCAAATATTTAATCTGTGGATACAAATCAATGATTACTTTTTATTGCTTAAGTAATCGTTTACCTTAACAGCTGATCATCGAAATACGGTTTGCAATTAAGTCATCTAATCCATTCTGATCAGAATTTCCCACGATGATCCATGTATGATATATACTCTACTGATTGGGCAACTACCTAAGAACCTAATTGTGTTAACCCTGAAATGTAGGTAATAGCTAACGTGCACATCATAAACTGACAATGATTTATATAACGAATTAATAAAAAAAAGTGGACGTCCCAAAAATGACATGGAATTTAAACATATGGAAAAAGTTTTAATTTAGATAACAATAAAGATATAAAAAATGGAAAAAGAAACGTCGAGGAATGTAAATATTGAGCAGCAGTGGCGATATACACAGTGGCTAACAAGCTAGCATATTTAAATAATTATATTGTACAGTAATATATCTGTCCTGGAGTACGCACAATGAGATCCCGCCATATATGAGCTTGGTTTCCAGCTATAAGCCAGCAGGTTGTGAACCAGCAGCAACCGTTATAACTTGATTCAAGTGCTTAGATTTGGAGAAAACTACAAATTTACAAGCTTACTAACAATTTGTCAATGTCGCTCAGAATCTCTTGAGCTTCCTCAATAGAAACTCCACCAGAGGACGGACCAGGTATATGATAGGTATAGGGATAGGAGGGTTCAACACCGTATCCGTTAGTCAATTCAGACAACTTCGGTAAGGGAGTTAATCTTGCAGTTGAATCGTTGACTGTATGTTGAGTGTCACTTGGTGAATTGTTCCCGTTGGATATATTATTGTTGTTGTAGTTCATGTTGGACATCCTAGGAGGTTGATAGTATTTTGAAGAATGCTCTGAGGAGCAGGAGGACAAACGAGAAGACGCCGCAGATGAGGAATTTGCCTGTGTCGTGTACTTAGGAAGAATAGGACCCTGCTGACTTGTGTGGACTCTGTGTACGTAGGGCGGATTGCTGTAGCCAGCGTCCCAATTGTGGTAAGGTGTCGATGGAGTAAGAGGTCTTCCGTGTGAAGATGCAAGGCTCACACGAGACCCCGCTCTATGTCCTAGATTGGATGTTGTATACGGAACTGGAGATCGCAGTGATGATGACAACGCGGCACGTGTCCGCACACTGACATCATCTAATCCAGCTCCGGGATATTCTGACGTCATCAAGTTGTTTTCCTCATTGTGAAATGATTTCGTCATTTCGTCAAGGGGAATCGTCTCCGCGATAGTTTCGAGCTCGCTCCCGTATCCATGGTAATAATATTCTGGAGCTATTTGTCTGTTAATAGAATAGTCCGGATATTCCTGTTCTGGAATATCGACTTCATAATTATCTTCTATTTGATAACGGGGAAGACCAGACATTGTCATTGAGTCGTATTGGCTGACGGTTTGATAAGCTGGATATTCATGATGCAAATGCGGTGTTGAACTTGTCAAGGATGACGCATGGGAGGCGCGGGAATAAGGAAGGGTGGATGTGCGACTGAAGAATGTATCTGAAATGAAAAATAAATTATGTTACTTAATATATACAGAGAGTATAAGGACTAGTTATCTAGTCAATATAGTTCGTGTTTTCGGCAGCAATAGGCAAATGTAACATACCTTTGGATGGTGAAGGCATCCAACATGTATCACTGTGGCCATATTCTCGACATGTTTCATCACAGCGTGGTCCAAGCTCACTCGTCCGTATACTTTCGCTATCAATTTGACTGCTGTGATGCGATTCAGGGGGCTTCTCTTCGTGAAATTCAAGGGGCTGGGGAACTGAAAAGGCATTATATCAATATGAATATTTGTAATTTCATTGTTTCAAGAAAATAATGTGTTCAATAAATATGGAGAATGTATCTGCTTACCTCGGTACTCATTGGATTCAAAATTTCCAGTTTCGGGGTCACTGTCACCTCTCCCACTGTCATGGTCCGTGGATGCTGTTGTCGGCATTGGCAACACTAGTAGAGGAGTTCGATTTGTCTGTAAAATAGACAGAGAATATGAATTAATACTCCAATATCTGTTGCTAATACTAGTGGGTTAAGTGGTTAAGTTCAATCTGTAATGAATTCTTTTAGTAAAATATTGTTTCATGTTGTAATCGTTGATAAGTTTGGAGTGACAGAGTCAGATAGAGAATCATCAAAAAGAGATGACATACTAAAACATTGTAGAATTTTCAACGAACATTTTACCTTCCCATCACTCCTAAACGTGCTCATTGATCCTTGATTCCGTTCATCACAAGGATTGATCATCATGTGTGTAACATTTACGTCTCTTTGTCCTTCTATTTCATCATTCCTTCAAAGATAAAACAATATATTAGATTGCAAATTCCCTCTGTATTTTTAATTTCCTGGAATTCCATTTTACCGGTTGTTTTTTGACGATGAAGTATTCAGAGTATTGTTCTCTATGTCAATATCGGCGCGTTTCAACTGGGGTGTTTGAAGTGTGTCACCCATATTAGGGGGAGTTGAAATCCACGCTGTGTCTTTTCCTTCGGCCGTTCTGCAGTTGTACGTTCTGGACCTCTGTAAGAAGAATATTGTTACCACTGTGCTAACGCAAATGCACTATGGGAATGAAAACGACATTTCTTACAAACCCGAGTTCATAGGTGAATTAATTTTATTTTCAATCTAATATCCGAATAAGTTTTTGGTGTGGGTTGTGTATATTATTGCATAAAATGTTGAGTTACCTTTCTATTTTTTCTACATCTTGTCAGCACTACTGAGATGATGATTATGAGAATAAGAGATGCGACACCCAGTACGATTATAATGATGAATAATGTGTTGTCAAAACCAGCTTTGGTGAGAGGATTCGGAAGGGATTTCTGGGTCACTTTGATGTGTAAGAGAGTAGTGGTAGAGAGCTTTGGAACACCGGAATCACTGATCTGTGTAGAGACGTCCATTAGTTACTTCATATCAAACACACAACGGAACTACATTTTCTAGTAAACGTAGATAGATGACGTACCTTAATTAACACAGTATGCCATCCTAGCGTGTCCGTCAGGTTAGGTTTACTGAAATTGATTCTTAGGTCACCAGAGGTAGGGTTGATGATAAAGGTTGCATGATGCCGTCCATCTTTCTTCACAGGAACGCTATCTTCTTCCAATATTTTATAATTGATTTTAGAATTCAATCCGTCGTCCAAGTCTCGCGCCTATAAGGAACAATTAAAATAGTATGTCATTATATAAACAAACATTATCAATTACATATCATGCTATGGTAGAATGGAACATTTCGTTGACAAAATATTATTAAATATCATACAAATCTCACCCTAACTGGCATCACGACTTGATCATTCAAAATAGTTGCATAGATCTCTGTGTTATTTTCTTCGGGATTGAGAAACATTGGTGGATTATCGTTCACGTCTTCCACGCGAATAATAACGCTACAGTTGTTGTATAAAGGTTTCGGTCTGCCGCCATCTTCAGCTCTGACAGTGAGCTAAATATAACGATTATTATTATTAACATAGAACTTTTAATAACTCATCTACTTTGCGAGGCAGAATTCTACCATGGCAATTTGTACCCGTACTTACTTTCCATTGTTTTTTCGTTTCATGGTCAAGTGATTGCAGAAGGGTGATATCCCCCGTTTCACGGTCAACACTGAAGTAATCCGAATTCCCCGCAACAATGAAATACTGTACGACCCCATTTAGCGACGTCTCGATCGCATTTTTCTGAAAAGATAGTATATATATATATATGTAACAAAATTGAAATGGAAACCACCACTATAATTATGAGCTATTCATAAAATCACAATCATACCTCATTTTTCCATAACGACGGTGTGTAATGCTTGTCTTTGTCGTATGCAGTAACTCGAGTGACCACGGTGTCGACTGCACTGTTTTCGGAAAGAGTAACGATGAGATTGTTTGCATCGCACAATGGTGTGTGTTCGTTTTCATCCAAAATAGTAGCTGTTATGTTCTTAGATGAGCATCTAAAACAGAATATGAAACGTATAATAATAGAGACGAATTTACCCACTACGCTCTCGTACGCCGTCTAGCGATTAGTGGATTCCATGACTCTTTAAAGTTGGATTGTCTTTAGATCAAGATAAGTGAATTGGGAATAATAATGTGTATGGGCAAGGGGTCAAGGGGTCTGGGTCTGAAGTGTACTAATTTGTATCCGGTAAATGCAGATTTTATATTTACTTTTCATTATTTATTTCCGGTCCCAAGCTTGACGGATATATGGCATGCTACCTGTATTGTCATTTCTGGGGAAGATGTACATACCTAGCAGGTGTTCCTTCATCACAAGCCTTTATTATAATAACATAGCTTTGACACGTTTCTCTATCCAGCAATCTACCGGTGCCGAGCAGTCCGTCAGAAGCGAGTTGAAATTGTCCTAGTGCTTTTACCATTTCTTAGTAGAAAAAATAGTATATATAAGTTTAAACGACTCGTTTAGTTCTATTGATTGAATAACGATTTTAAAAATTAAAAACAAAAAATTAAAAATAGCTACCTTTGCTATATCGGTCTTTTGCCAGGGTCGTGATCGAAGTTTTTACGTGGCCATTCGCGCCGTTATCAGCGTCAGTTGCGCTAACGTAAGCGATGTAAGTTCCTACTCCTGCTAACTCCGAAATGAAAACTGTGAAAATGAAGTAGATGCTGTAAAATTCTATTCAATATCATAATTAGAAGTTGTCAATTAAATGCAGATTTGCCATTTTTATGCATGATATACTGTATATCAAACCTGTGTCATTAGCACCGTCGATAATATAATTCACCCTTATTACAGGGGCGTTGTCGTTCACATCATCCACGTTAATGAGTAGCCAGGTTTTTCCTATCCTGGTTTTCACTGGATCTGAATCACGCGCTTCTATCAGTATTCTAATTCTGCAATGAATTTGTAAAGTTGCGTTATCCACGGCCATTCAATCAATTCCATGTACCAATGTTATGACAGACTACTGTACTCAATAAATAAGTACGGGTTAGTACGTGTGCAATTCACTTACCCGTCGTGTGATTCTCTGTCAAGCTTGTCCTTTAACCTGACCTCTCCCGTTTCCTCGTTGACCGTTATCAGATGACTCGCTCTCTCGTTAGTCTTGTCCAGTTTCGTAGGAGCTGGAAGAAAATAACGAACACGTCCAAATTCTCCACTATCTTGATCGGAAGCGTGAACCGTGGTGACCAGTTTTCTCTTGTCGGCGTTTTCCTCCAAATGTACTGAATACTCCTGATAATTAGGCCATGAAAATAACGTGTTACTGAGCAGCCGCTGCCGTATAGCCTGCATTATTTATTCATTTAAAATTTATAGAAAAATGAATTATTTATCAACCTGATCAAAATTCACTATATCGATCATTGTTAACAAATGGCAAGGGTAATTGATTTTAAGCTAGGAACTGCCATGATGGTTACTGCTTGGCAGATTTTTTATATATACTACAGCATTAACGTTATTTATACAAGGCTATTAAAATAGAAGGGAGATAATAAGTAAATAATGGATGGATAAAATATAATTATATCGGGATCGGTGATGAAACTACGGTACTAAACCCTGTCAATGAAATTATGTAATGAACATAATTCTGAATTCTCTATATGGTGATTATCTATTGAAAATTATACATGAAGTCACTAAAACTGCAAATTATAAGCCGTAGATGTGTGCTTCAGTGATACTTAATATTAAGAAGACAGATATATACGTTATCATCAATATTTAATAAGTTGTCCTTAATTTTGATAATTTTACAAATGGCAACCTACATTATTAAATGAAGCAATCTGTTGTTGATCGAATATACAAATTCATCCATCACATGGAAGAACATGAATTTATACTTAACGTTGATCGAACTGATGTTTTATTAACGACCTGATTACCGGAAAGCGTCATATGGAACCAGGAAGTCGGATGATCAACATAAAATAATTTACCTGTTGATCGAACACAGGATCATGATCATTGGCATCTTCCACCAATATAAAAGCAATGACGTCATTTGATAAAGGAACCTCTCCTCCGTCGGTTGCAATGAGCTTCAATTTATGCAAAGCGGAAACTTCGTGATCTGGAATAATAAAGACAAACATTGGGACTGCAATTCTGATAATGTTTGTAATAAACGACAACATTAATAATGCAGTTTGTCGCAAACAGGGCAGAATGTGGAGATAGCCATAACTCGATCCTAGTCAGTAAATTACAAAACTCGAGAAAAGACTTGACTTGACTACTAATCCAAACGATTTGACTTGGGAATTTGATTACAAAGAATCATGCGTACCTGGAGTTTTTAACACTTTCAACTGCAGATGAGAGGTGCCTGCTTCATCCACGTATTGCTCGATATCGAAATAGGAATTGGTCGACAGTTTATAGGAAATTTTTCCATTGTTTCCTGCAATGTAACAACAAATAGTGAATTTGAAAAATAGGTTTCAACAATTAAGAATGATATGAGGTTATTATTATTTGTATTGGTATATACCTATGTCCTTGTCATAAGCTTGAAAATGGTCTACATTCACGACACCGCCGGCTTTCACGTCACCTTCGTTAATTGTGGCGTTAACTTGTCGTGTTCCGAAAGTGGGAGTGTTGTCGTTGATGTCTTCGATGACCAGGTCAAGGTTGAGCATGTTGAAATATCTTTGGGGAAGCATCACGGCCTAAGACGGATACAAAAACATTGCTCAATTCAAGGAAATTAAATTCATTATTTAATTCTAGATGTGGAAATTAATTCGAGTTAATAATTCGAATTTGAATATATGTTCTACCTGTACTTGAAGTGTACACTCATTAGAACTCCCACAAAGTTCTTCTCTGTCAAGTTTTTTATTAAGTGTCATCATCCCACTCTTTTCATCTAGATCCACGAGGTGGACTATGCGTTTTGACTTATTCGGCCTGCCGGTTACTAGAGTTTGGCTGAGTAACTTGAACTTGCGGCCAGGTCTCTCGTCATACCGCAAACTAAATATCCGCGCCATATTTGCCACTGTCGTACCTGAGATACATAATAACTGTTTAATGAAACTGCAGAGGTATTTCTATAATCTCATAAAAAATGAGAAATGATTTTCCTTCATATTATAATTACTACAACGGTGTTATTATTATTCAAATATATTTATATCTTCCTAACGTAACGTACCTTTTGGTTCTCCCTCCTTCACTCGACTCGCTACTTTGCTATTATTACCAGAAATAGCCGACGATATTATCCAGCAGAGAACAACCGTCCGCAACATTATAGAATGCGTTGTTCCATTCCGCCTCATTCTCATTTCTATTTGGTTATTTTTTTCAAATAATCTGGAACAGACAAATACATATTAATCCTGTTCTATAAATGCTCGAATATAAGTAATGCTACCAATATGCCTATCCAACACTGTACTTGAACGGGTCTGATATAATGTAATGGTTGCTGTATATGAGCTACTAGATGCCACATGGACGCAGTCGGCTCAAGTTTTGATATTTGCTTACACTCACTCCCCACACACCATCTTATTACATGTTAATTTTACCGTTCAACGTCACCTACTAAGTGTATTTAACTTGCTTCTACATCTCTTGCGCATTTCACTATGTGAATGCTAACTTTCACACCCAAGTGCTGCTGCCAGTTAGAAGGCCTCGGTTATTTAACTCTCTGTAGTACATCTCAATTTCTCCACTTAACCTGGGACAAATTGTCACTCACGAGTAAGTGAAACGTAGATATTTCGACACCTTAGCTGCTGAAGTAAACAAACGCAACGTGGGAACGACAGCGATACTGGCAAACGATCTATTTTAGCTTGAGAAAGCGACTGTGGAACATAATGCCGTTTCCATATTCTTAAAAAATCTTCTAATCATTTCACGTATGACTGTGAAATAGAGAATGATGTGTATAACCAGCTGAAGATGAATATATCTAGAATAATGTATTTTATTATATATAAAAAATAGAACTACTCAGACGGGCGTTTAGCAGTACCCCCTACTCTCTATGCGGATACAGAAAACTTCAAATTTGAAAAAATATTGCTAAATTTATCCCATAATCGGAACAGACTTCACGCTACTTTGAAATCATCTGTCAAAATGCAGTTACGCGGCGGCCGGCCTACGCCCAAAGTTTACCCGTAACATCCTATCTTATTTTGAAAATACTTCATGATGAAGCATTGTTGTGGGCTGCCATAAAAACAACTGGCCGATAAAGTGTGCATTTGCATAAGTAAAAGGAAATCATTATGTGGTTACGACGCTATTTACCGATGTCTCGCTCGCTTACCAAAGGTCAAAGTGGATGATATTATACACCAGTTAGATTACCCGCAACTCAAGGTCGGCACTGTATCCCGCACGGAAACTTTGTCTATTTCGACCAGCACGCAATAATAACTATACACCGGGCGCTTGTGAAGATCTAATAGGAATACGTTTGGCAGATGACAGACTGTGTACATTGTTTGCAAAACCGCGAAACTGAAATTATTTTCCAAGTGGATATGCGCCCTGATATGTTGTCTGTTCCTTAGTGATTCCATTCAATCTATAAACTTTGGAAATCTTACTTAACCTAACGATGTACTCTGCTCACTACATATAATTCAATTAATCAAAAGGATTTTCTAAGCTATTGATCATAGAGTGCATGTAGAGTGTAGACTATACACAAAGGCCCGTCTTCAGACCAACACCTGTCAGATAAGTAGCTAGTTAAAAACTATTAGCCTAAAGAATAGGCGATATAGCGCTATATATTTACTGCATTGTTAGCAAGTTTAGTGAAACGAAAACCATGCCAACAAGGTAATAGACGAAATGAGTTCTGACTGGGTTGCCTAGATATGATACTTTGAAAAACTGCAATTAAATGTAAACCAAAGAATGAAAGGTCCCATAATGGGGTGAAAAGTAACCACATCACTTTCGACGTAGGAGAGAAGTATAGTTTATGTTACTATACATTTAGTCAAGGTGTTTACGTTTATGAATCCATGCGAATATTAACTAATATGTATTTCAATGATATCCCTATCAAACAATTTTTTAGAAATGAATATGGCGAAATTAAGGACTAAACAAATTACACTTACAAGATATTTTTACAATTGTATGCTTGTACGTCAAAGACGTCAGATATATTGCTTCATTCAGCAACTTTACTGATCGTTAAGCCTTTACTAGGGATGTAATCATATTCACTCATCGCTTTGTACCTTTCCGAGTTAAGTGTGTTGTTTTATTCTATCGTGGCATCAAAGAATTCTACTGCGTGACGCCAATGTGAACGGAAAAGTAGGGTCGACGATCGAGACCCTTGTTTTCCGTTGCCACGACAACTTTTCGCAGTCAAAATCTACTATGATGCCGTGTTCTGTCACAACAACTAAGTCGGAAGTTTATTCGAGTTAAGAGTGATACAAAGGCTGGATTTACACACAATATAGTCTTTATATTCGTGGTCTATGTGGGTTAGGAGTAATCATGGCTGTGTTTGTGTATATAATAATATGTAATGTACTTCTGTCAATCTTGTACGGTGGTCAGGGACTCATCTGACCTTGGGGAGAGGATATTTCGTATAACCCACTTAATGCATCTCATTTATCCAATGATGTAATCCATGTGATGAGTGAGTACATTAGAGTGCTGAAAAAGGGAACAGATTCCATCGATCTGCATCTTATCAACAGCTACCTGATTTTAAATACACAGTTTTCTTTCTTTTATCGCCAGACTACGGATCGTTTATTGCGGATTTGTCTTAAATTATTCATGCGATCAACGCAAGCGACTTCTGTGAATCTCTGAACTATCTTTATGGAGATCATTTCTATGTTTTCCGTGTTCTTAATGCCATAAAAAGGTTGTAAATTCCCTGTTGATTTGATCTTGTATTATTTATACACATGGTATTGATTTGCGGTTAACGCTGAATTCATGCATATAGATAATCCTGACTTTGGAAATAGACTGCATTGAGAACATACAGTTATAAGATAGTATAAACGGCGGCCAATGTGTCTTTATAGTGTGCGACGTGTTGTCTTCCTGTTAGTATAAACAACATGACGATTACCACGAAACTTGTTTGATCGATCGCGTAAATGCTACTTTGAGAAATTAACTCGTGTATTCAGTTTAAGTTTCAAAAATTGAACATGCATTTGCAAATAAACAGATCGGTGTAATGTACTGTAAAACCAAGGTCCCAAACCAAAAGATGAAACAAAATGATAGCGTTTGTTATGCATATTTTACAGTATACCTACAGTCTTATCTGTAACGTAAAGAAAGAGATTACAGTAACTGCGGAATATAGAAAAAATAATTATGATTCCAGAATAACGTCGAATAATAAAATAAAACCGGTACTATCGCAGTCATTTATAATGTCTGTCATGCAATTATTACCATTTCTTCTCGGTTACCTCCGTCAGTTAAATGCGTTTAAAATATCTGGCATACAAAACGAAAGCTAGCAAAAACGTCTGACAATTGGATCGTACAATAGACTCGATTACATGTCAATTATATCACATATATTTTTTCCATTTGCGGCAATTTCTGAGCATAATATCGCGTACGCTTATCTTTTAATAACAGATCGATATTAATATTTGATGTGAGACCGAAATTTAGCTCTTTCAATTGGCTCCAAATATTAATGTGATCTTAAAAGTAGACTTATAGCTATCGCGACACATACATTATACATTACAATAAAAAACGATGGAAATCTAAAATTTCAGGAGACAAACTCTGCGTGACTAAAGCGCGAATTGCGGAGCATAGGACTATTTGGAATCGATTTAACTTCGAATTTGAAGTAAGTGGGAAACTGCTGGAATTCAGATTTAGCTCCTTAAGAGATTCTAAAAAGAACGAGGTAATTAAGGAGTGCATTTGATTGACTGTAATCCGACAATCGATCAACAGCAAAGTGAAATTTCCGTAACTACTGTCTAGAAACTTTCTTCCTAAGTCTAAATAAACTGACTTTCTATCTAGTAATACATCTGTAATACTTTCTACTTAGCTGACAGAAAGTAGGGAGATATCTGAAATGCGTTGAAGTGAAATTTGCAATTAGGAATTTAACTGGCGAATGATTTCATGGGAATTGAACAGCACCATAAATATAAGACAAGAGTGCCTACTTTCTTCACAGTATGTGAACTTATAATCCTTTACTGGAAATCAAAATACACAAAACATTTATGCCTCACTCTCTACTGAGTCAAATACTGTATTTGAGAACGTGCCATTTACTGAATAACCATCACACAAATCCGGCGAACTAGAAAAACGGAAGCTTAGTGATAAGTATCCTAGTGAGCTACCTACCTAAAACTCGACATTAACCACCTTCCATTTTAAACTCCCGAATCTGATAAGTATTGGTGGTAGTGAACTATCACCCTATGTAAGCATTATTTCTAAATCTACATACGATTTTTGAACAGCGGCATATTGGTAACGTTTCGATGTAACACATTTCCTACTGACCGCTTTACAGAGCTTTGATCTCGTATTTTATTCTCACAACACCTGCTGAGAAACAAACGGGCACAGACACCGGTAATTAATTGTTCCGTTAATGAGACATCACCAATCACTATTGGTCTACTCTACCTTGTGTCATCTGACTCTTACGACTTAATGATGGTACGAAGTCGCCGTAGAAGACTCTTTAATACGACCGACATACAAAAGACCGCGGATTTTTTCTCGACATAATCTGTCTGCCTCCTATCCGAGAGAAATCTTGTATTTTCATTATTATTATTTCATTTTTGTCTCCACTTTTGTAATTTCAACAATAGCCGATGCAAGGTGACCATCCTCCTTCGTAATAAGAATTTTTTCTGACGACTCATGATACAACTAAATTCAAGTTTATCCTCATGTTTAACACAATACATATATACTGAAAGTGGAGAATACTAAAAAAATGTACTACTTTTGCCCTCAATGGATCAATATCTGTTACCATCTCTATATTGAACTTATATATGTATATTTCCAAAAATAATACAAAGAAATCACTAAAAACTTCTATTTCAATATATTTTTTTAATTTATATTGTATTTCCCCGTTCGAATCAAATTTATCAAAAATCCATAACAATATTTATAACTCACCGATTCGAATAGCTAAGGAATTCTAGTAGTTTGATTATGTTACAGTTGAATGATATAACCTTATGTTTCGGCTGAATGATTTGCCCCTTTTGTCCTTCGCATGCATACCTAATTTACATGGGCGTGGCCGTTGGTTTATTCTAGAATGTTCTTTGTTGGTTACCTTATCTGAGTTTGTTATTTACGATTACCTATATTTTCTGTTGTAGAATAATATGAAATAATCTAGTTTAACCACCACTACCAAGAGCCCTGAACAGTCGGTAAGTAATATCAAAATCTTTACATGTTATTGTTTGTCTGTACGCCATGAGTTATTGAAATACATTTAGTTTCTTTAATTACTGTACTGTACTCGGTCTAAAAGAATTCGTTCCGCTTCTGCTCTACTGTCATGAGTCGGCGATTGCACGCTTTCAAAATTGTTTCCGATTTCACACTCATCTTGTTTAGAAGTGTCGATCACCTGACTATATCTTTTTCTAGCTAATGCGGAAAACGCGATTCAATTCGAGTGTGTATGATGAACCTTGTCCACTATTATTCTAATGATGGTGGTAATTATGAATACAATGATCGGGAAAATGCTTGCTCTTTCATGCATACTTATCTGTGGCTTTTGTTGGAGCATTTCCTATCCTGCCTTTGATCAAGTTCACTTATCAGACATAAATCATCTTGCTGAAGATAAGGTAGACAGTAAATTTTACAAACACCTTATCTTTATTATCTGAGCTTCAGTCTGACAGCTGTTAACTTTTATCCGGTGGTAGAAAAACTATTCTATTCTAGAATCTATTTCTCTAGATCCCTAAGCAATGAGTTCACTTCTCTAGATATAATAATTTGGTACTAAACTGAACACTAAAATACACTATTGTATAATAGTTCGATATTACATGGAAAGTTCTATTACTGTAGTAGCTTAGCCCAGCATCTGTTATTAGGATTTACGCAGTGTGACAAGCATATACTATAGTTCTCACCTTTAGGCGTTCAATTTACAATTTACTTAACTAATACATTTGATGATAACAATATAACTACTGCACTCGTTCTTATCTCAGATTGCAAATCCACTATGATTTTATAGTGGCTAACACAGACATTAATTAATATTGATCGTAGGTGTCATATGTTTCACACTGAGCTAAAGGAACCTTAGGAAATGAGTCTATTTGTATCTATGTTGTTTACATACACGAGGTGTAACGATCCAATATTGAACTCAGGATGCAGTAACTAGTCTATTCAATGCAGTTTTACCATTTATCACAGTAAATCCTATATCGTTGTATAGTCGTAGTTATACGTAGTGGACCAATATTAAAGTAGTTGCCATGGAATACAATGGTTATATTGTATAACACTATCATCTCATTGACGTTTCCCAAATTTGATGTCAATGTTGCAAAATAATTAATGGAACGGGAAATTAGGTGTTGTGTGCTACCTCAAATACAACATTGCAACATTGTAGCCGCGGTTTCATGAAACATTTATTACTCCACGCACGCCTTGTAGTCAAGGTGTATCTGGTTGAACTCATACGTGGGAATGGTTGAGCCGTATAGTTGATTAACTATAGGTTGGTAGGAACTGAAGGCAATATAAAAATTGCGCTTGTGAAAGGTTTGAAAATAATTAAAAACTTCCAAGGACGGGCACGGCCACTACCAATTTGCACAAAAAACAATTATGAAGTTACAAATGTTTAAAAAAAATTGTATTTATATACAATATGGTAATTGAAATCATTTGAAGTCTGCGTTATAAAGCATTATATAAAAATATCAATACTTTGAAATACTGATATAAATGTGATGTCTAGTAATGATGAGCGAAAATTGAATGGGTTAATATAGAGAAAAGATATCAATCAGAATTGAATTAAATGAGTTCTGATAGCCCTCATCTCGATTAGATTTAATTTCTAGACAGTATAAATATGATGTGCTCAACCATTAGTGTAATTATATTTCGCCTTCACCTGTCCATTTTGTCGGATTGAAATCTCAATCGCATGCCAACGACCTCATATATTCAGGCTCAGTTTTCAATCAAATTTGGAAAACAAAGCATAATGTGAATGCGAAAGTTTCATAAACCAAATCGCAAGATCGCTATGACGAAGAGCACCGCGTATGGCACATGTTTGTCCAGATAGGAAAGCCATTGACACATATATAATTTCAAGTCTCTTCGCCTAGAAACAGATCTACTGTAATAGAACAACTCCTGGCTTAGAAGTGTTTGCACAGTGACAAAGTCAGCACTCAGTTTCGCTCAGCTGGGTATTAAGTACGATTCAATTCAACTCGACATAGTGAAAACGGCCTTAACCCTTTCGAAAGTAACTTCTTTGTTGTATCAAAGTCACACATAGTATAATACTGAACGCTTTCCGCCCAGATCGCAAGAAAAACACAAAGGATATAATACAATAGGTGCTTAGCAAAACTGTTTTCGATCAACGTAGGAGGCGCTGAACAACTTTTCATAATCCCCGAGTATACTCGTATAATATTCAATTTTTAAATTTGCAAAATGCGATTAATTTTTATTCAAGTTTGTTATGAACAATACATTGTTTATTTTCATCACTATATCGTTGACTTGTACTGAAAGTAAATAATGAAAATTTATTATTCTTATTTTATTGACATTACTATTTATTATTAATCACAAAAAGAAACCGGAGAGAAATATTTTTCATTGTTATTGGTTAATTGACTCGAAATGTAATAGAATTGGATTTGGCAGACACAGCAAGGCTTTTTGTATATCATGAGACGATTGTTTATTCAAATACTTGAATATTCGGAAAGTCATAACTTGGTAAACAGCGAATGTGCCATTCGTTTGTTTAGATGTGTCAGCCTGGTAAAGAATCATTCCGTTGGAATTCATCTCTAGTAAATTATTTACCGCATTGAATAAATCTTTCTCCAATAAATTACAGTAGACTTCCTAAATGGAACTAGTGGTACCCATATTATCCCAAATGTTTTACCTACCGTAAAAAGGGGTGAGGTATCCATTATTTAATTAGTCTAGACTTGAACCGAAAAAATAATCTCAATATTCATGAATTGTTTAGTGTTTTTCAGATTTAAATAGGTTCTAGCAGTAATTTATCTTTGTTTTCTGCGTCATAGATGGACGACCACAATAAGGCACCAACACTTCAATAGTGAACGTCAGCACTTCCCATAATGATTTTTCTCTTCCCCAAAAACAAGTGTTTCATGTTTGTGAAGCCTCGATAATAATCTTACAGGTAACCCCTATATTTACACTCAATTATAAAAATGAATGGCTTAGTGCATTTTCACCAAGAAATACGTGTTCTTCATTAGGGCGAGAGGGGCTTAACTTCTATTAAGGCTAAGGGCTAAGTAAACAACTTGAAATCCGTCAAAAAGGCTTATGTCTCATAGCGATGTGTACACATTTCCAACTGTTACGATATTCTCGGAAGCCTTGTTATCAATGTTCGTAGACAACATGGCAGCATACAAAGGGCTATCAATCTTCCTGACCTATTTGTACGTACTGTACCAATTATCACCTTATCACTGGACTACATAGAAAGTGGATCAACAATAGTTTACATAGTTACTTTAATACTAAGATAACACCGATCTACCTTTTCACGAAAGTTCATCGTAATAAGGATTTGTACTTAGCACCGCCTAAAAACTAGAGCTGCTTCTAAACCATACGTTCTTTAGGAACAGGAAAACACTCTCGCGTTGGATTTACTGGCTTTACTTGGTAGACTTGGAATTTTGACTAGCGCAACACGTAGCCGCTTATCGCAAACCAATATTTGCCTTTTGACTCTCCCAAATATTGGCATAGTCCCTGTCGACTAAGTTTGCGCAGTGATGGCAAAGACAAATACAGATTTCCAGCGAAATAAAACCGTAAACACCCGTATTTATATTGAAATATAAGAATATAGTTCAAAACCTTGAAATATATACAAGAGTATACCAAAACTACTATTTCAATATTCTTAATTATATTTTTAAAATTTAAAATTTGCGAAGAGTTGATCCATACAATACCAATGTTTAGCGGAGAAGAGTTAACTATAGTATTTGCATGGAGAGTGGGTTGTGTTAACGTGATTGGCATTTTGTATTTATTCCAGACGCTGGAAACAGATAGCAAATTCATTCAAAATTTGGGTGGGCCAACTTCCTATCGTTTCCTTGTTCATTAATCAACTCTGGTTTTGACAGTGATATAAGGACCAAAGCAAATAATGCGTTGTCTAGACGTATAGTAGAATAGAGCTAGTTAGTACTGAAGTGAGTTCTTCCACCTATGCATAATAAGCGGCGTGACCCACAGCCGACGAGTGTCTTAAAAGAGAAGCAACCCCTGTGAGGAACATTACCCTGAAAATGAATTATATTCCTGAGACTGAGAGGCCACGATAAGGAGATCATTCACTTTTCTATTCTGATAGCTTTGGTAGAAATTAAAACTATTTTCACAAGGCTACGTGGATTGCGGACGAAGTCTGTATACACATACGACATAAAATCTATAAAGGAAGAAATCGTGAAGTCTACTTTTACAATATTAAATTCTCGTCGTAAAGAAAACAAAGGAAGCGCAGCGCTTCTCTATTAAATTAATGACCGTAATCTGCGATTACATATTTCCAGTGGAAATATTAGGAGGGTTGAAAGAGAAAAACAAGGCCCCGTGGCACATTAGAAATAGGTGGGAAGCCAACACTGCAAAATCTATCGATTATAAACGCTTTGAAACGGATGAACAGAGATATAGAGTTCCGTCGTAATATCTTATTTCATACGATTTAGAACAGCAAGGAAAAACAAGCTAATGATCAAAAATGGAGTAATTTGGAATAATTCATCAGCAAATTGAGGAGAATTTAATATTCGGTTAGCGATAATACTTTTCTATATATAAAAACAAGACAATAATACCTTTCCTACTGCGGAGTACACCAATCATATTCGTTGCCCGAAATAGAAAAGGGATACGCACCTTAAAAGTGTCACTGGCATGGAGGGAGAGGGCAGGCACATGGGTTATGCTTGATCAATATACTATATTGAATATAGGGAGAAGAGCTATACATGGCCTCCGCTCACCTAGGGTGTAATAATGATAATAGTGATGTGTATATGCTCATGATTATCATTGTATTGTTTGAAAAAAATTCCCTAATAGCCACCATGATTTTTTTAAAAGGAAACCTCAAGTCTAGGCATTTTTTCACGAGATATATTTTTCCAAATGCACCGACACCTATCTAGGCCCACGTTTACCTATGCCATTAGCAGATATCTCCGAGAATTCGTTAATCGCGGTCTGTTTAACTTGAATACCAGTAACTATACCATCACTATCTTCATATATTTATTTGTAGATTAAACACGATTATCGAACTTAATCGCTTCACTCGATCAAGTCGTTCCGCTAAAGATAAAGCATAACGTAAGCAAACTACATTGCGAGGTTGTTATTTGAATTCGCTTTCGTCAAACCACTCAAGATCTTTCTTTAGCCGAAAAACCATTATCGTAGATCACCAGCTATAGGTCATATGGCTTTTTAGCGACACATTCATAATGATTTTCCAGATCGTATTTTACTTCTCGAAGCAAAGCTTCATGCTAGATTTTATTTTGGGAAAAGGAATAAATTCTCGTCGTTTTAAATCGTTCACGCAACGTTTATTTGACAGATTGTTTATCTGCCCTTGATGGTTTCAAATGATTTAAAGCTTTTGTTTCTACTAAACTGAAACAGTGAGAAAGAATAAATCGATAAATGAAATCATCAGAATATTCCGTAATATCTGCCAGTCGGTTTGAAAATGCCAATTTGAAGATAAATAAACTCGAATCTTTGTCGATAAATCATTCTTGGATGGGAACAAATCCTTCAGATAAATTATTCCATTTAAACTTAAAATTCAGCCACGGATATCTCAATTGCATTATAAGATCCTCGTTAAATTTATGATGGCGTTTCCAAAAACAATTTCATGTGATGGCGTAAAGAATTAGTAAGATGTTGTCATTTGGAAGGACTTAATGCATAAATTATTTTAATGGAAATATCGTGTATCATGGATATTGCCTCGTTACAAATTAGCAATATAATTTCATGAGATAATTCATACATATTATTCAACATATTATTTTCAGCTGGAATATCCTAAATGGAACTTGCAAAAATGCATAAATGTGATAGTGTTTTTGAAAGGTAATAACATAAGGACAAAATCCTATTGCAAAATTTATTTTGATTTGCATGAAATTTTGATGGCATTGATCACAAGTTGAATAGAAAATATCCGTAGGTCTTTTCAGGCAATGAGACATCCAATGCCCAACTTCTATTTTCTAGAAGTGATGCATTTATTACACCTTATTTGGCATTTTATTTGGATACCCCAATTTCGGCTGATCAAACAAAATAATTCCCCTGATTCATACAATACTTGACATCAAAGTGACCCAGTTGATTCAACCATATCTACGCCTACCGCATGAAAATTGGCGTGTACAGATAGAAACAATGCGAATAGCTTATTTGACGTTTGAATATTATGAGAAGAATTTCTGGCGAAACATTATCTCTTGTGATTTTCGTGTTACCACTTATTTTGAATATCCGGAGTTTACCACCTGGGGTAAGAGTGGCGGACCCCATAAAGACTCCTGCTCCACGCTTCATCAAGGCCGACGATAAACAAATTCTTGTGCTTTTAAAGTTATAAATTAAGTAACAGCGGTCGGCCAGGCGACAATATCGAAAAATCGATTTTAAAGTCATGAATATAAATGACTGGTAAAAATGTTCATAAATATTTAACACTGCAGTTGAGCATACACTGGCAAACTGCTCCAGATAAACAAAATACCAATACTTGAAAATTACAATTATTTAGGACAACTTTTGTTTCTCTTCCCGTGAACGATAGGCAGTCTTGATATTCCAGAAACCCCATTTGATACCAGCAAAACTAACAGAACATCGGTAACCAATACGAATTTAAACAAGTATGAAATTGATTACGATTAAAATGGGAATAAATAATTCCTAGTCGCTCAACTTAAATCACATGATCCAGTGTAGCATGTGGAAGCAATTTCCGTATCATGAACGAGGCGAAGTTAATGTATTTGTGGTAGTGCTATATTGTATATTTTATAAGGAAGACTTTATTTAGAAGACACAGTTTGTTAACGCCCATTGTTCACACAACACCCGCGGAGTGAACAATATTGCCTGTTAATCAAAATATATGCTGAGAATTAAGCGTAAAGATTAAATTTCGGAGCGGTGCTGTTACATGAAATTTTACTGAAATTTCCTGGGCAAATTTGAATCTGTTGGATTTGCTCTCCCTCTCTCAGAGAGAATACGTGACCTATATGTGCGTAGTAGGACAAAGCTACGTAGATTGTACACCCTATATAGATTGCGATGAGTTGGTATATCTCTACTATGGAATGTTTTCAATCAATGTATCGTATCTGCTAACGTTTGAATTCGATTTAACATCTGTTCGAATTTTAAATACATTTCAATATTCATTCAATATACTACTTCCGATGTTTATGGTCAGGTTGAACTTTAACCTTTATACAATAGCTTCTTAATACATTTTCAAGTTTATGTTAATTAAAAATTTCGACCACTATATTCCTAAAGCACTTGTTCATCGAATGCATAATTTACCTCGCTGCCAACGCTAACATTGTTCATGACTGTGTATATACATTAGTCTGACACGCTGAGTTCACCTTGTTCAACGCATTCTTACGTCGCATGACATGAAATGTTTTCTGAAAGCATCCGGCTATCTTCCAGCAACATGTGGACTAATGGATAACAGTGATCATTCATGTTGACGTATATTAAAATGCCCTTGCCGGCGTAAAATTTAATATAATCTATATTATCCTTCAATAGGAAAGGCTTTCATGAAATTGCATTGGTATATTACGACCGGAAAAATAAAATAAACTAATAAAATTGTAAGTTACATATTAACGAAATACATTTTATATTGACAGTTCCAATCCGGTTACAGTTACGTTATAGTCCAAATTGTGAGGAACGACCGTAGTGTTGCAGTTGTGATAACGGTGCTGGCTGGAAGCGGTTGTTAAACGAATTGGTAATTAAGATTTTATATCTATGTTAGAAATAAAAAGTTTCATAGTAAAGTTTAGCTATATACACTCACATCACAGGGTTACACGTGTTAACAAGCTTTCTCGAGTAAACAATTTGTCGTCGATATGGGAACATTTTCAATACAATAGATACAAAGCTCGATCTACTCACTATACAACACGTAGTTTACAATGACGAGAGCTTGCATTCATTTGTCAATGAAACAGTGCGGGGTAACTGCTGACTGCCGCAAAGTTTGGTAAACAAGGTCGTGAAACCTAATAGGTGACATTATTTTATTTTTATTATCATGATTGGATTCGGCAACTGTTGAGTCTTAAAAATCCTTCTCGATGAGATGTGATATAGCATGTCATCAATTGACTATTACATATTAGGCAAAACAATGAAAGGTTGACTTGAATTACTCACTGTTTATGCAACACAATATTGTATTTACTTTTGTATCGCTGACTGTACGTCTTTTGATTTCTCAGTGTGCGGTTGGGCGTACTTAGCCAGGAGTGTAAAGAAATACAGGCTAGAAGAATGGTTCAATACTCGTTGAATAACAAACTAAATTCAAACAGGTATTTCTACCTCTTAACTTTTCACCTCTCAATACAGCTGAACACAAATCCAGTATTACACAATTTTAAGAAAAAGAGTTTATTCAATAGGCTATTAAATCCTCTAAAATGTTATGTTTGAATGAAGACCGTATAAAACCAACAACTATATAATTGTTTCGATAAGCCATTGAAATTACTGTTATTTTAATTACCATTATATTATGTCATTAAGAGTATCCTTCTTCTGAGCCACACCCAATACATCACGAAATCTGTTGACAGAGAAACTCAGTCGGGCACAATACGGACAGTATTTTCCGGTGTTCCTTATTTTTCGACAAAAGCTGATATATTTGTAGTTGGGCTCTAAATTCTATGGCCTTACCCGCCGTCTAGCGGATATACAGAATAAAGTTTGTCGTTTTGTGATCTAGAGAGGGAATAGAGCGGATCCACCTTTTTTTAAACGCCGTACTTTATCCTAGGAAAAAGGGAAAAGTTGATGAAAAATTTTACTGAAGCTTCCCTAGATATCTTAGTATTTAGTTTAAAATACTGTTATAGGCTGGTAAAAGTTTGCAGGGTTACCGCCTCCTGGTAGTTAATAGAATTTTAACCAAAATTAGGACTAATAGCTTCATTTATAAATTATGAAATCAGCAATGTTTTTTTTTAGTTGGTTGTTGTTCGTTAGATGAAGCTATATATAAGTTCGATAGTTTTTAAATAAAGCTATTGATCCTAATTGTGTTGAAAATTGTACTAACTATCAGTAGGCTGGCTACGTGCAAACTTTTACCAGTCTATAACAGTATTTCATATTAAATCCCGCTAAACCTGTTTTTAGGACTTACTGTTGATACCGGGAGCCTGGTATAGCATTAAACAAAGAGTATGTTCTGTTTTTTTTTCCCCTACGGCGGTGATGAGTATTGTCTTTACTGGAAAAAGAGAACCATCTGTAACTTTATACCGTAACAAAAACATACGCACTGACATGAGATACATATGCCTGTATACCCCTTCACCTACAATTCTTCTGTATTGTTTCATCCTTTTCATCACATGACTCGGCATGTGTCTTGGAAAAAAGATCCATATCATATTCCACTAATATTTATCAGTCACTGGGATATATGAACAAAAGGAATACATAATGATCAAACGATAAATATATTTTTTACATCCTAAAACCGCCAGTCTTCAGTGGGGGATAATTACAGTACAGAAGTTTGAAAGTTTGTTAGATTATTTATAAAGGTTCCTTGTGTGTAAAATTTTTACCCTATATTAACGTTAATAAAGCTAACGAATATATAAAGGCTATCAGACCTGCGCAGGATTTCTAGATACTACGGTAACCACGCGAGTCCAAACTCTTAAAGCATATAGAACAACAGACATGCAGAGGTTTAGGAAGTGAATTATATTCGTGCGCCCATTCAGTAGTATTCTATTGAAAAATTAGAGTTTCTGCAGGCGTGACATCTTTTATAGCTTAAGTCTACAGGGAATGAATTTCAATATGCCCCACGATTACAAATATATTTTACAAATGTTTTAGAGAACTTATATAACAAAAGACAATGCAGGAACAACTACCAGAATCGAATGTTTATCACCCAACATTCCCAATAATGACAGCGCCTCTAAGGTTGCCACAACAGGACATAGTTTATCAAGTTCCATCAGCACCTCAGCCGACAATGCTTTATTCTAATCCACTTCCATCCATAGGGCAACGGTTTCAATCAAGCCCTCACAGGATATATCCGGAGCCTACACAGTTTGTCAATACTATTCAGCCAACTGTTAATATTCCTCCACCCACCATTCAGAATCTGGCCTATATCAGAGGAACCCAAGCTCCACCAAACGTTCAACCATATATACCTCCTTCTCAGGTATGCCGAATCTCTCGGTCCATATCAAATTCATAGTTCATTTTGGCTTAACAATGGGATTCAACAAGCAAGTACATGTTGAGAAGTGTTGTCATTGTGGCAATGAAATTTAGTCTTGAGATAGCTTCGAGATACCCAATTGAATCAAGCACACATTTCCAGAATCTTATTTAACTATATACTTCAATTTACCACTATTTTTTTCAATGTGTAATTAATCTACTTAATAAATACAATTAAATAATTATGAAAAAATTCTCTTCAGTCAACGAAAGTTCTAGAACACTATCTTTTCTATCGAGTTTTACCATGTGAATTATATATATATGAGGTTTTTGATTAACTCATTCGTAGACTATTTCGCATATAAAACAATTTATTCATTTTATACAGACGTCTATACAGCAAAATTCTGCAAAGGGAACTTGTAGTCCGAAGTTGATCGTTTTAACAGTTGTTATCGTTGCTGTCATTGCCGTTGGGGGTATCGTAGCTGCCGTGCTCTTATCAGGAGATGACGAAGAAGACAAAAGTACCGCGACAACGACGGACATCATTACCCCTATTACAAGTACAACTTGCCTACTGTATACTGTTTATATTGTTCAATATTAGAATTGTTTTTTTCACTTATAGCAAACAATTGCGATTCCAATCAATTTGTTTGCGAATCTTCGAGCATATATAGCTTTGAATGTCTTCCGAACAGTTGGCGTTGTGATAATATTGTGGACTGTACTGGTGGTGAAGATGAGGAATGTACAATCAGTAAGTTTCTTTAACTCCAAGAAAAAAACTTTTCCGATTTAAAAATTGATTATGACTAAAATGTATTCAATAATAAGATGGCTGCACTGATTCATCTTATTTGTACTGCGGTGGCACATGTGTCCCATCCTACCACATATGCGATGGTATATCACATTGTTATAACGGCGCTGATGAGACGAATTGCCAAAGTTGTGAGTATATTTATATTTTTAGTGATAATTGGAGGCAATAGAAGCATGTCTTTATACTATCCAGAGGGACACCATAAATTGTTTTCCCTGGAGATAACGTGCTTTTCGACGAAAAGTCCAATTTTTGTGACTTTGCTGTCACCCGACTCTAATCTATGACAAAGTACATACAGTAATACATCGGTTTTAGCTTATTTTTGACGTAAGTTGGAGTTAATGCCTAATAAATGCCTTAAGTATAATGAAAAACTCCTAATAAATTCCGCTTGGAAGCACTAGCACTATCCTTTTTTAAATTCCGTAACTGAAACATGCAAAGTCAAGTGATTAATTCCCTAAAAAATTGATTACCGTATTTCCTCGATTATAAGCCGCCCTTGATTATAAGCCGCCCTCGATTATAAGCCGCACAAACTGATGAAAAAAAAAGAATATAGGCCGCCCTTGATTATAAGCCGCACGAAATGATGAAAAAAGAGCCGCACTAGAACATAGGGTAGCCTACCTAAGCCTTTTCTATCATTTTTCTACGGCAATGTCACGAACAGCGGACAATATGAATCGTTTAATAAACTTTTGCAAACTTAACGACCTCCATTTTAAATTCCACAGTATACGCTCGCCTATTACTCATTCTTAAACACGAACTATTGCAGTTTGAATGTTAATGGTATGCTGAGTGATAATGTAAGGCGCGCGAATTGATGAAAAAAAAACAATATACAGTAGAACCTCGTACTACCTTTGTCCGGGCATCTTGCTTTTCGAGCCGCTATTCGTGAGTATTTTTGTGCGGCGCACGAAATAATGGAAAAAAAACAATATAAGCCGCCCTTGATTATAAGCCGCCTTTGATTATAAGCAGCACAAAATGTGGAAAAAAGAGAATATAAGCCGCGGTTTATAATCGAGGAAATACGGTACACAAAAATGGGAAAGACAAATTAAGCACATGTAGAAATACATGATGTTGTCCGCCGTTGCTTTGCTTTGCTTGCGTCAGAACCAGCAGCAGCGACGTACATGGATTCACTGATTAAACTGGATTTTAAATGTGTCTAGATTGTCCTGGACAATTCTTCTGCTCACTTGGTGCGAGTGTAGGAGGAAATTGTATATCATATGGACAGCGATGTAACGGTGTCACTGATTGTCTTGGAAGCGAGGACGAGGCTAATTGTACAGGTACAATACAATACAATTCTTTCTCAGTGTCTACGTAGACCGGTGTTGAGTGTTATCGAGCCGAGTTAATAAATTATTTGGTTGTTTCATTTTATTGCAGCAACGACTTGTCCTGTAAACTACCTGATATGTGATACTAACAAGTGTATAAGTCCGAGTGACATTTGTGATAGACAAGCACAATGCAACGATGGCAAAGATGAAGAAAATTGCGTTTCATGTAGGTATATGCATTCCACCTAAAACACACAAACTCATTGAAAGAATTGCCGGACTATTTCACAAGATTCATTTTTGTTTTGGTAAACAGATTGTACTGATCAATTCTATTGTTCCTCCGGAAGCATTTACTCTTCTGATACGTATTGCATCATTTCCAGTTGGCATTGCGACGGCTATACTGATTGTAACACCGCTGAAGATGAAATGAATTGCCCAGGTGGATTATAATCAAAGTTATAAAGTTCATATTTCATGTAAAAGTCGAATTGTAATCCCTGCACACCGTCAACGTAAACTGTACTCTATACTGAAAAGAGTGGATTTAAATTTCAGGTCCTAATAAATTATGTTTTCTAAATAGCTTGCACAGATGCCGAATTTGAATGCATCCACGGAAGCGAATATTATGGGAACTGTATTCCTATCAATTGGAAATGTGACGATATAGTTGATTGCGTAAGCGGAACGGACGAAGATGGGTGTTCTGCAACGAGTGGTAAACCTAATATAGAAAATAATCATGTCATCCATGTAAAATTACATTTGTTGTTACATAACAATATTGTTATCATTCAGACGAAGAAGATTTTCGGTGTCCAAATGTAACAGTAAACATTGATATAAAAAAGACGAAGGTCTGTGATGGCGTAGAAGACTGCCCAGGAGGACGAGATGAAGACAATTGCAGTAAGGAATCCACATAGCTGTTTCATATCCACATTCAATGGTGTTTGTACTATATGTTGCTGCCGATTCCGTTTTTTTTTTTAATTGTACAGCTATGATCCTAGTGATAAGTGCCACTTCAACACTGGAGTACAGTACATCCATATATTATCACTGTATATTCGTTTAGTCATTTCAACAAATGGAGGCACAGGAGATTTGCAGATATTTTCTGTAGAAACTCTATCTCACCACAACGTATGCAAAGATAATTGGAACAGCGAAAAGAGTCTCGAAGCGTGCAGAAGTCTTGGCTACAGGTGAACATGTTTCCTTATCTTTCCATTATCAAACTTCAATCTATCAAAATTTTCTGTATATAAAGTTTACCGTAATTTTCCATTCCACTATTCTCTAGCGGACTGGATGCACACACGTTTGTGACAGGAAACACTGGCATAGTTTGTGGAGATAGTTTTGACGTTAATGCCATGGCGCAAAAGTAAGCCACGACCCAGGATTTTATTTAATTAATATGGAGTGAGTTTCTAATATCAATTTCGTTGTTAGTTCTCCGACAAACTGCTCCGAGCACCAAGTGGTTCAGTTGATGTGTACTGGTAGTAATGGAGATAGTGATTGTGGGGTAATATCTACAACGATCGCCGCAACCTCTAATAAATCCAGGATCGTTGGTGGAGTAGACTCAGATATTAAAGTCTATCCGTGGCAGGTAAAGTCGATCAAAGGAAGCATCATTATACAATATGGGATATTATTCATGGTTTGTTGTGCTTCTAGATTTCACTACAACAGTACGCTTGGTCCCATATATGCGGTGGTACAATAGTAAACAAAAATTGGGTTGTCACCGCCGCTCATTGTGTAGGAAGGTGAGTGCTAAGGAAATACTTGAAGTAAAATAATTGGTGAAATAATGGATAACAGTGTCAAGTTGAGTCGAGTCATTATATACAACTTGAGTCAAGTCAATAAAATGTTTTATTCCAGTCGAACTCAAGTCAATAAAAATTCCCAGACAGTCAACTAATATATTTGTATTCACATGAAAAAAATGCCCTTACATGATCAAACGATGTTTTATATTATATATAGTATTTCGAGTGGTCAATATTCAAATTATCGGATTGTGTCTGGAATCACAGAACTGAGCGAAAGCAATAGCGTCACCACGCATTCGATATCTAAGATAGTCTATCACCCTTCATATACCAGTACTACTCTCTTCATGGATGTTGCCGTGATAAAAGTAAGTTGGTATAAGAAAATACGTCGGTAGATTATACAAATGATCAAATGAAAAATTGATTTCCTCAGACCGTACAAGACTTTACTTATTCGGATAAAATTCAACCAGCATGTCTGCCTTCTCCTGGACAAGAGTTCACAGAGAATGCATTGGCCTCAATATCGGGATGGGGCAAGACCTCTTCGGGAGGTATGTACTAGATACAGGGGCGGAAATAGGAGAAATGGAACTTTTTATTGTCCAATGTATTTCGAATTATGTACTAGTAGGTAGTGAGATACGTTTATGTTATATAAAACTGAGTAAGTGGTATAATGTGCGTGGTGTAGTCTTCAAACCCAGTGCACGACTCAAAATGACTGAAAATCTAGCACACGGCTTATATATAGCGTCTACCTTCCCTTCCCCCAAACGGGCCATTGCGTTTCTCCAGTTCCTAAATTCGACTACTAACTGTATCAAAGAGATTCTAATCCAGTTATATAGTAGGTTTGTGCTGAAATAGTAATTGCAGTCCGTTTCTGTGTTTTAAAAACTCAAGTTATTACAGATGTAATTATTATACATAATCAGATCCTTACTCTTTACAATTAATATATTTAATTCCACTACTTTATTCAGACGAACGAACACCTGTATTTCATTACAAATAGTTACATTTTATTATCATGGCAATTTATTCACTTATTACATTGATGATGATATTTTAGGAAGTATACCGACCCATCTTCAGGCTGTTCAAGTGCCATATATAAGTTATGACTCGTGCCGAGAAGACTATTCTTTAATTAAGCCACATTTGAAGTACGGTATGATCTGTGCTGGCTATGCAGAAGGAGGGAAAGATACTTGCCAGGTTAGTACTTTAGGAGAATTTGATATCTTAATCGGGAAGAGAAGAATATTGGTTTAAAAGAGATACAATTGAAACGAATTCATTGTAGGGAGATTCTGGTGGCCCAATGGTCTTAAGCACGGGTCGATGGATATTGGTAGGCATTACCAGCTGGGGAATTGGCTGCGCTGCCCCGAACAGACCAGGTGTATATACTAACACTGCGGTCGTTGTAGACTGGATTGAACGAGAATTAAAAAAGGTAAGATAGTACAATTTATTCTAGAATGGAATGCCAACGATTTTGAATCTCCAATTTTAGCTGAGAATTGTATTTTTTTTCCAAATAGACGTAAACCAAAGATTTCAATTGATGTTGACGTATATTTGAGCACTCTTGTATACTCAAATGAACATCTCATGTTTCTATCAGTAGAGGAAAATTGTACAAAATCATCAGCCATTATAAGGATGAGTTCCAGTAACGCCAATGCATTATTCTTCCGTCTGAAATTTACTTGAACTCAATCACTAGAAATATTATTTTTCATAAAATTACATCTGATCAATGAGTTACTGTATCGGCAGCTTTAGAAAAAATCCAATTCAATTTCTTGACAGTTTTCGTGTTGAATTTAACTAGCTGTAAACTTATCTTAGAAATTATAGTCTCCACAAATACTATAATATATTATATGCATTATAGAAGTCGAATGTTAGGTATTAAGATTGTTAGAAAGAAATTGTAATGACAATGGCAGCTTGTTGTCGTACTTCAGATTCAATCTGAAAGATGTTGCTAATATTTGTTGAGCCGAACATTCTTTGTTTTCCGTTTTGAAATACCACTTTTGCAGCGAATGAACCAACCTGGTTGGCATCGATTCACTTGAAAATAATTTTCGCCAGTTGGAAGAATTATAGCGAGAATGAAAAATATCATCAAAGTTGATTCCGTGAATAATCCGACAAAGTTGACATAATCTCGAAGCTCTTCTTTTTTCCAGCAATGAGAATTCATCATTCCATTTCCAACTGCCAGAAATAGTTTATTGTTAGTTAATTTATATTATTAACATATGAAAACATATTAATAGCCAATTCAGTAACGTATATATGTATCAATAACGAAGCTGGGCTAGCAGGAGGATATTTCTATTGTTACAACATGAACGTCATCGTACCTGAAATATTTGAGATAGGCTCTATCATTCTTATCCAAGTAATTTAGATATTCGACAAGTTTAGTTAGATTGCGGAACTCGTCCAGATGGATAAAAGATCCCACAGGCGCCACAGCCAAGTAGTCGTCTAAAGTTGCCCCCCAAACAACTGGGACAGCGCCAGAAGTGAGTGAATTCATGAAGAACTTTTCGGTAATGTAGTCTCTGCAATGATAAGAGTTTTCGAATGCGAAATAGAATTTATATTCCGAAACCCTTCTTCTCAGTAAACGTCTTTTTTTCGCTTCTGTTTGATTAGAGAAGCATCTTCCAAACAAATCTATATCTAAACCAGCAGCTTTCAACTTGAGCAGTAGTTGCATTCTTATGACGGCTCCTGGAACGCCGTTACAATTTGATACGAACGCCACTGCAAGTTTCGTTTTTGCTTTAATAAATTTATCTATATTTTTTTGCCAATATGGAACATGTTTACTAATATCGTATAGTACGTTGTTCGGTCTGTATATATCAGAATCTCTCCTGCAAAGAATAGTAATAATTATCCGTTAAAATGAATTATACAATCCAATATTTAATTCCTGCTTATGATTGAATAGTTTGAGTATTTGCACTATCATACCTGTACGTCATTGTCATATTAAACTTGTATTTAGTTTCAAAAACAAGTGAATTCTTTCGCGCGTAAAATGAAGGTGGTGCTTCGCCTGTCAACCATATATGATATTGATCCGTTCTCCTGTCGTTTCAAATATTCAACGAAGGATGATTTGAAACAAAATAATGTTAATTTGAATTCTGTTTATTCAATTTTTCTGCATATTTTGGTCACCTATTTTTCGGCATATCTTGTTCTGTGATATATCGATGGTGAAAGATAACAGCTGCTGTTTCCTTTGCATCAATCTATTTAAAAAAATTAAGATGCATTCCAAATTTCAACAGTGAGTAACGAGATTAAACAACGTGGTTACCAGTGAGCGGTTATCTGCAACAATGCAATTGCCACATGTATCACGATCAATTCTGCGAATTCTGGTATTAACTCTTTGCCAAAGAAGAATCGTCTGGAATGAGAACACATTCACCATAAAGAATTTGTATGTACAAGCAAACACAAAAGGCCAACATGGTCAAGACCTCTCATTCAAATTTACAATGTTTGATGTAAAATTCTTGTACACACTAGTCATATCAAATACCAAAAGATAATTCATATATATTAAACCACTCTCATTCCACTCTAGTAGTTAGGAGCAAAAAAGAAGCATGATGCAATGATGATGTACTCACTTTCGGTGTTGAAGCTCTCCTGAGAGCATCTTGTAACATCAATTCAAGTTTCCTCTCATGAGACACGGAAATATATTTAATATGACTGCTCAAGGAATCAAACTGAGGTGTCCAAACAAAACCTAACAGGACAGTCGCTGAAAGTAATATAGCTACAACTATTCGTTTTGTTCTAGTTCTAGATAGCATCATAATTTCTGAGAACATAACTAAGTGCTTGATACAACAGTATGGATAATGTATATGCTTACTTCTTTAACGGCGCGATTGACTTGATGAACAATATTCAGACTCAATTTCGCAATTTCAGCGTTTGCCTTAGGCGCTAATACACGTTCTCTATATTTTTCATTGGCTAAATATACTTCAATATCTCTTCAGGCATGTAACGCCACTGACACAATGAAGGAGACATATTGAACTCGTTCGTTTTTGTTTTGTTTTTTGACAAAAAAGCTTAAAAAGCTGGCAATAAGTGCTTTAGTTACTACTGCGATTAGTATTCCACATATATATTTATATATCAGTATAATTATGGCCAAAGTTCGTTCGTTCCAAACATTTTAACTACCGTCTCGTGTAAAATTTATTTCCGCGACCTTGTTTAAAATTGCCGACAGCTATTATTTAATTAAACGTTAGTAACACACTTTTGCAGCGTGAATTAAAGAATGTTGGCTTGATGAACAATATTTAAACAAAATGTAAATTTGGCTCACGGGCCACTAGACGAGATGAATATTTTCCATTGACTCAATTTACTTTCATAACCCCATTAGGAATGTAATTAAAATAATAACTTTGACATGAAAATGACAAATGACAAAAATGACAAAAATGACAAAAATGACAAAAATTCTGACTTGTTTAAAATATTGAAGCAACCGAACTGCAGGTGTAATTTCGGTAAACCCTTTTAATTTGACGCCCATGGCCACCACCTCCCCTTCTAGCAGCCCTGTAATCGTGTATACTGTATAGTTTGATCGAAGCATCAGTATAGCGAAGTATATCATCAGAGTAACACAACAGCAATATTTATATCTTTAGAGTATCGAAACTTAAGAGTGATCATTTGCCAAGGGTACCCTCCAACGAAGCTGGGGAAAGCTGGATGATAAGGGCTCCACTGGAGGCCAACGAAGCTGGGGGAAGCTGGACGAGAGGGACTGCACTGGCGACTAGAAGAAACCCACAAGATATTTTGCCTAGGTGTTCCAGGTATGCATGCGTCTAAGCCTAAGGTGACTGTAAGCTAAGGTGTTTCCGTGAGATTGGTCGCACGGGGCTTCAGATGTAAATTTGAGCACCACAGGAATTAGTTTATAATTTGTAGGTTAGCTGGAAGATATATAACAACATTAAGCTACTTGAGAATCTTGGAACATTTTAGGTTAAAAGTGGAGAGACCCACTGCCTGACCCACCATCTGATAGCGACTCAGACTGATAAGGCAAGACAAGCATAAGAATATGAAGCTTAGGAAAGGGCCTGAAGGGTAAACACATACAAACGTTGGTGCTACAAGATACTGTAATACATTCAAGATTAATTGATTCTATTTTGCACTTGTGATCCATTTCATGAATCAATTCGTTTTGTCCTTCATTTGAGAGATAGACCTGTACAAATTTTCAGTTTAGCTTCAGCTATAAATTGTATCCTACGCCTTATGTTGTTGCGCAATCTCCATTACTTTCCTCTCTAGCACGCTTTGGTTAGAAACCTCATCAGCCTTCTAATGAAGAATTAAATTGTACTGATTGTTCATCGCCTTCATCCTCAACCTTATCCCTGTTCTCTTCATTATACACGTTAATTACTATATAGTATATATTATAGTGGAACTGCTCGTCGTAAGTCGATAAAAGCCTTTCAGGAGTCAGTTTGGTTTAGAAAGGGTAGAGAGCTGCCGCTTTAGCCAGCATTATTCAGGTCTTATTTTACCTTATATATTGTATTTTTATGTTCTGCTGTTCTTTGTTTATTGTTTTTTCCTATGATTTCGATGTGTTGCCCCGGCTTTTTCTTTTGTTGCTTTTTTTGTTTTCAACTGCTGTTTTGCAGGTTTTACAGGATTCCATGTACATCTAGGGTACTGAAGCTAGTCTACAGGGCAATATGCAGATATGCAAACATGCAGACGGTAAATTAAATGCTACTTCACATGCTTAACTTCTGTTAATTGAAGGCGCCTGGTTTAGAATTGTTGACATTTAAGTCTCTTTATAACAGGAGCAGCAGCTCGTACCAAAGAAGAAATGAGTTGTACGAAAAAGGGGGCCATCGGTGACGGTGAGATACAACATCGGGATCATACAGATAACGCTTTTTATTTGTTAGCGTAATTATTCATTTAAGCATAATTTAAAGTATATGTCTCTGTTTTTAGAATGGGATCAACCACGCAAGAGATGGAGCAGCGATACCGTGAAAACATAGCATGGAGATACGACGGTGAACCTGGCATTTTCTGCTGCGTTTATATATATATATATAATATAACTGTTTTTCTTGATCAGGATGCGCGTGGAGAAGAAGAAAGAAGTCACGGGAGCTTGAATCTGCAAGAAGAAGAACCTTGGAGGTATTTTCGTTAGTTACGAACATAATTACGAGAAAGTATTTAAGAATATTTTTCTCGTTTGCTTGTAGGAAAAGCCCGCGCCAGAAGGAATAAACGGGCTGGAAGAAGACATCGGTAAAGAGAAGACAGCACGAATAGAAGATGCCCATGACAGATAACGGTATTTTCATTTTTTAGGCTAGAATTTAGGCCTGATTTCAAGTAGTGAAGGCTTAAATGTCTAAGTAGTGTAGGGGTAGATGTCTATGTTTCAGATTGGGGTCAACCGCTTGGGAAATTGCGGAACAATACAACCTCTGACCAAATGGAGGACACGGTGATTAAGGTATTTTCTGCTGCAAGGTTATTACCATTATATTTCTCTGATATAGCTTTAAAATCTATCTTGTATTCCTATAACAGAGCAGCTAATGCGCTCGACGGAGAAATAATTCGCAAAAGCCGCTAAGCAGGAGGACGTCGACTCCGCCGGTAAGATATGCCATTATTACTGATTTAAATTTGATGCTCGTGTTGTATTTATACTGATAGAAAATTGTTGACACTACACTATTAAACCGGATTACATGCTATACGGTGGGAAATATTTACATATCAATAATCTGTAGACATTTGACGATTCTCTTTTACAGGAGCTGCTCGTCCCAGGGAAGAAACGAGCCGAGTGTCAATGGGAGCCGGATAAGGATGAAAGCGGTGACAAAGCAGAGCGTGTAGGAGAAGACGCTAAGTACACTAAAGAGGAAGAGTTTGTATCTTTAAAATTCGCTTTTTAAATTACAAATAGATTTCGATTGTATCTATTTATTTTAAAATTCAGTTCTGGATATCCGATGCACTCTACGAAGAAAGAAGTCGCAAAAGATTGATGTTAAGCACGAGAACATGCGAAGGTATTACTATTGTATATTTAATCTAGTGAAATGTTGGTGTAGATTTATCTACTTTGCATTTTTTGAATACTAGAGAGCTTCGAGCGTCCTTCGACGAAGGTACAAAGGCACTGGCAGATCGGGTATGATTTTCTGTTATTCGTGTTATATTCTCCTAGCAGAGTGTATCCATATAGAATCACTATTTTTAGTTGCAACGGGGGTTGAAGAGGATACAACATTATGCATTGGACCACAGATCAACAGAAGGATCCAATATGACAAGGACAATTAGCTAAGTAGATTGGTATTTATATTTTTTATATTTTTGGGATAAGGGACCGGCGCTCTCACATTTCGAATTAACACAGGTGCACATGTGGTGGTTCGTTTTGTGACGAGTTTATTTTTCCTATTCGTCGTGGTATTTTGCTTAAAAATTTCAAAGATATTTTTACTGGTGTTTGCCTTGTGACCCATACCTGTTATTTGAACTGTGACCCCTAAATTATTTGACCTTTCGACCTTTCACCCGGAATAAAAAATGCGACAGTACCGGCCGGCCGGACGCGATTACGCAATACGCTTATCGATGCGACAGTTCAGTTCCTCTCCGCTTGGATTGCTTGCTACTTTCAAGATCAAGCCTCACTTGATGACGTCAAGATTATCACTGTGCTGCCTTGTGACGTCAACCATTCTCATTGTGCCACCTTGTGGTGACTGTATGACGTCAACCATTCTCATTTTGCCACCTTCTGGTGACATTAATAAGTAAGTAAAGTAATAGGCCTACCTTGCAATTTCAAATACAATTTTCAATAACAATATCCGAATAGTCTTTTCCTCACAGCAGTGACGCCTGTCTACCTGCGTGAGGGTTTATTCTTCAATAAACCCACTACGAAGGGTGGCACCTTGACGCGGTGTAGTGGCTTGCCACCAAGACCACCCGACAGGGAATTTTTGTTTTGTTTCTAGTGCCGATTGACAAGAAACCATATGCAACAATGCGTCCGTTCAGTCGTTCCGTATGCCGTTTATTGAATGTTCGTGACGTCACAGGGTGAGAAGAACGTCATTTTTATATTTTCTACTTTCCATAATAATTTTTTTTTAAATGCTGAAACGATTATATTTAAATCTTCAAAATCTTTGTCGTAACGAATAATTTTTTATTATTAACAACCTGCTTTTTCCTTAACAGATAGTGCTGAATTGCTGATGAGAAAAAGTTGCGCGATGGTTAGAACTTGTGTCATAAAGAACTTTTCAAGACCCATCTGAATATAATAAAACATCCTTCCCATCAAATAGATTGCGACATTTTTATGTATGATATAACTCTCTGGTGGAAATTGGCATCACAAATTCACCCTTCTTCATGGCCATTATTTAATATCAGTCTTACGAAGGTTCCTGGAAGATTGTGGCAATTCCGATACGTACGCCACTCCAAGTTTCGCTTTCGCTTTGATAAATTCATCTATGTTATTTTGAATTTTATTGCATGTTATGTCATTTGCTTTAAACTTACTGACATGCCCTATACCAGTCCGTAACTGCCCTTTTCCACTATTAGTTGCACCAATATGTATGAATTTGAATTCTTTTTATTGTATTTGTTTATTATTTGAATGGTTTTTTAAATTTTATATATTAATATTGTTTGTGTTTGAATGGTGCCCGTGAAGTCATGATTCCTCTAGAATGCCCCCTTATGTCATAATATTCTAATGTTTTTATATAATTGATATGGATACCCGACTCGCCTGATATTTCCGACTCGCCTGATATTTCCCTTGGTCGCAAAGGGTCCTCTACTCAACATATTTGGCACAAACGTTTTAATAAAACCTCTTTATAGAATGGTAATATCCAAAAATTTTACTCCATGTACTATATCGTTTTTAGTTACCCCTAATGGTATCCATGCTACCATATTCCATATATTTATGAACTTATTTCATTGCGGTTACCTACCCATACATTCAAACCTTCCTTACTTTAACATTTAATTAACTAATAATTCATTACCATTTTACCTTAACCGTCTTAACTGTCTCTTCACTACCTGTGAGGCCCTAATGTTAAACGACTAACATTCATCTGTCAATTAATATACCTGTAATTTGTTCTTGTGGAAACACCCCTTAACAATAAAAATTGATTCATTGTATTGCAATATGTAAGTTTTCAACCCCTCGTTAAGTATTGACTATTTGATGAACGTTACATTCCAACTTTTTGTGATAATTTATCAACTTTACCTTCTAGTGATTCTGTATAGTAATAAAATATATTATTAATTTCCATAATACTTGATTAACCATGGCTTATCCATTTTTTTGTCTTCGAGGACAAAGTTTCTCAATTCAAACGTTTACCGGAATTTGTTCTTTTTCCAAAACAGCAGCACCCAACCTTTCTCTACCACCCATCCAAATAAATTGAAAAATGCAACCAGAACCCCTGATAATTTACTCCTTGAGCATACACAACCCTCTTCTTAATCCCCTCGTAATTTATTTTAAAAGTACCCCATATTATTTACCCCCTCAAGCGTTATGTTATCTTTATACTAATTATTTTTCCTTAGATCATTTTAATTATTTCTGTACTAATGCCACTACTTTAATGCACCTTTTTTGTTTGTGTTTTTAGCAACAGCAGTTAAAATTAAATATAAAAAAATATACCTAAAACTATTTGCAATGTTTCGGATTATGAATGTGAGTTTGGAATACAGCATTGCAAGCTCTCCGCTGGAAACAAAATATTCAAGGTAAAATTTCTGGTTTTGTACTATATTTCGATGTTTTTTTTTAAATTGATTACACCTGCGAACGTTCTAGACAGATAGCGTATGGTATGTTGTATGGTAATAGTAAACAGGAATTCGGTTACATTGTAATATTTAGTTAATACTTATTTTTAGACATCCGTGCAGTGCAGTTATAGGTGAACAAATGTCGACTTAACAATGGATTGCTCTGATTGTTGTTGTTTTTCATTTGCTGATTAGCCATAAAATTAGCAGTACCGTTTCCTGATTATAAATGTACTAACTTTCATATTTTTGAACCGATGTTATGTTAGAGTTGTCTTAGTCAGACGTTTAGACAGACGAGAAATTGTAGTTCTCGCCATAGGAGCTTTTCACTAGACATGAGCAAGTATATTAATATTGTTGATTCGTTATGTTCTTGTGCTAGATATGATCTTTATTCTTTAGGAAACAAGTACAGTACTTGCTTTATACTACAACAGTTTCAATAGCACAACTTTTATTCTGTATCATCGTTACGGTAAGAGATAGGAAAAAGGGCATTCTAATTCTTAGTTGAAGTGTAATTCTTTTCCGTTTTTATGAAGCTTCGTCTTGAGGCACTGCAAATTTTCCTTGCTATAAAACCATCGACGTAATGAAGGAGTTATTTTGAACTCGTTTGGATTTTTTGGTTCTGATCGATGTAAAATCTTGCAAAGCCTACAATAAGTGCTTTCGTCACTGCTGCACCTGGTATTCCACATATCGTCCTCGTACCATCTAGGGGAAAATAAGGAATATAAATTATCTGAATAAACTGTGATGGCAAAAGTAGTTGAATTGTATACAGAACTGGGAATGATTATTAAAATTGAAAATCTTGATATAAAATAAACAACTCATTGCTAAAGATTTTTATTTTGTGAAAGTTACCGAATTGCTCCGAGCTAACTGTTAGTTACTACTGTATTTCGTGACAGTAAAAAATAACTCACTTTAAATGCTGCAAATAAGCCCTGTCGTTTTTGTCAAGATAATTCAAATAGTCAACAAGTTCTCTCGTGGTTTTAAAATCTTCAGCGTGTATAAAAGAATTATTGGGGGCAACAGCAATGTAGTCTTCTTTCTCGGTTCCCCACACAACCGGGATCACACCGATGTATAAAGCGTTGCGATAGAATTTTTCAGTAATGTAGTCTCTGCAGTGATAGGAATTTTCAAACGCAAGGAAAAACTTATATTGTTTAATGAATTCAATGAATTCTTTGCTGCTGTTTTTCGCCATAATTTCGTTTCCGAAACAACGACCGAGTAAATCGACTCGCAGTCCGTCTTGCTCCAATTCTTTCAGAATTGACAATCTGGCTTTTGCACCCATAGTCGAATTACAGTTGGAAACGACTGCTACTGCAAGTTTCCTTTTTTTCTGTAACAATGCTGGTAAATTTTTGCGAAGACCTTGTTCCGTAACTCGTTTCAGTGCTTCGCATGCCGTTCCGTAGGGATGATATAAGACTGAATCTCGCCTGAAAAAATAAACGTACAAAAATGTTTCTTTTTCATTAACAAAAATCATTCGCAAACAATTTTTCAATACTTGCTGGAAGGTTATTTTATATTGACAAACCTGAAGCTCATGGTCATATTGAACTTGTACTTATCTTCCCAGAACAACCACTTTTGTCGTAAGTGAAACAAAGACGGGGCTGATTCGCCAGTTGTCCATATGTATTGCTGATCTTTCCGTCTGTAATTGACACAAAATAGTGTTAATATTATATAGGCAAGCACCGTAATGTGTATGGGCCATGCATACTGTCTTAATTATATCGTAAACGTGAAAGGCTATAGCGTTAAAATGGAAGAGCCTGTGACGATATTAAAACTCAAATTGTGCGATAACTAATCGTTGAACAGTCCCCTTTAAAACGCATTCCGAAGATCTAATTAAGGCTCTGATTAGAATAACTTTTATAGTGAGCATTTACTCTTCCAATCTCGAACAAAATTGCCGACGGGGATCAATAATTAAACGTAACAACACACTTTTCCGGCGTGAAGTACCGTTTAAGTAATGTTGATTCTGTGAAAATGAAGGAAAACACCAACCTGTCTCCTTGTTGCGGCATATATTTCGGTTCAATTGCATCGGCTCGAAATAGTATCGCGCCGGTCGCGCTGTTGTTGATCTAAAAAAGAGAAAAATGTCTTATCTGCAAAGGCTAGAGAGGTGAGAAAGTGGCTCAGTGGATGCGAGTGTCAGGCTTCAGATTCGGAGAATGACAATAATGGTGAACGACCCTCTAGCGCTAGCATGCAGATGAAGCGTTTTGTGTTAGTAACTCGATCATAGATAAGATATAAGGACGCAGGAAGCGGTTAGTACAGTTTTTAATCTTAAAGATACGACTGAATAATGTTATATTTCGCACTTGAATCCATAGTATCCGGTGTTTCAGCGGTTAGCTTAATTTTTTGAAATATCTCTGGTCCTTGTGCCCCTTCCACACTATTCCATTTATCTTTGGTTTTGATTCAAAATTATTGTTATATAATTTACGACCACTCACTTCTGATTTGTCATATGTAAAAACGCAGTTACCACAACTTGCATCTATAGTTCTGTTTTGCCATCCTCTGCGATGCCACAATAATATGATCTAGAATGAAAAAAATAGATAAGATAGTTTCCATATATATATATATACTTATAGTAAATTTCAAATTTCAAACCTTTGTATCTTTTGGATAACTGTTCGTCAGCTTTGTGGAATGAGCGTATAAACGGTTGCTCAGAACAATAACTTTCTTCTCCGAGAAATGCTTACTCATGTCAGCAAATAGCTCAAACACCAATATGTTCAGTAAGGCAAATATAATGCCAAGAAGTATTTTAACTCTTTTAAGGTATATTATTCGAATGACAGAATATAACATCTGCATCTCAACATTTCTTCGAACTATAGAACAAAATTGTATAGAATAATTCCAGAATACGACAAGTTTACTACCACAAATCACTGCTACAGTCAATGTAATATTTATGATACCGAATATTACTTGATAAGTCTAATTAACTAGAGTATACCGCTTACTTTCCCAAATTGCCCCAGGGCAAACAATTTTTAGAACAAGGCAATACTGACTTTAAGATTTTTTGTTCACAAATAAGTTGTACAGTTCTAAGCATTCTATTATCTCGCTAACCATATTAAAAAAGTATAGTAAGGGAAAAAGAAATTAACTGCATAACATAATATTTATGAAGCAACTATTAATAACAACTATGAAGTTATTTAGTCGCCGAATTTGACAAGCAATGGTAGCACAGTCATCGTTATCATAATTAAGTAAAATTAAATATGGACATCAAGTTTTATGTCATCAGGAAGCTATCATGGTCTGCCCTGCTACTGGCTTCGTTATCCTTACTGATTTCCTCGATTGCGATTATGGAATCTTGGAGCGTTAAAACGTATAAGATGAGACTCGAAAACGATGAGCTTGCCAGCGAAAACCTCACAGCAATAAAAAAATACAAGTTTGCAATGCCTTTGGCTCTTAGCAATGAACAAAAATTTGAAGTGGAGAGGGCATTGATTAAAGCCCAAAATAATAGAAAGGTAAAGCTCCATTTTTTATCGTATACACATTCAGAAAAACCTTTTGAAAATAGGGGAAAGGTTAGTACCCTAGGGGGGGTGGATACCGAACCCCACATATTGAGAATTTGGGGCCACTCCTGAGTCTTGTAAAACAAATAGCACAACAAGTTTGCGATTAAAAAAACATTTTAAAAGGTTATGAGTGTTATAATTATCAAGTAGGTTGCATTCTATAAGCTGGTTTAAAACAGTTACAGTAATTAGCCGGTCAGTATGTTTATGGTTCAAAAAATATTGTAAAATAATAACTTTTTTCAATTTTACGGAACGCAGTTCATTCTTGAATGGTACGGTAAAAAAAGAAGCGAAAATCTCGTCATGTCGGGTGTGTGTGGAAATTGTGAAGTTCTTTCAGATAAGGAAATGGTGAGCGACAAAATCTACTAGGATAATACTATCTAAAATTGTTACAACGATTTTTACATTTTCGATTTTACTTAGATTGAACACAGGGACACTGCAGTTGTCGTTTTTCGTTACAAATTTATAAGACCTATAAGCATGCCGCCAAAAGAAAATAGGTAAAGTATTATACTTGCATTACTTTGTTTTCTAGTATGTATTCTCAGTTTTAATTCTCCTGTTTCACCCAGGCGAGCAGATCAACTGTACGTATGGCAAACGGGGGAAAGTCCTCCAGCTCTACTTTATCTCAGAAGACGCAATTTTCAGTATGAAGATAAATATGGATTTAACGCAACAATGACATACCGGTGTGTTACTAGTTATTTGAAGATCAGTAAACTAAAGGAATTAATCTTTCAACCTAGCTTCAAGACTTTACTTGATACTTGATATCACTTAACTTGGACCATACGTACCCATATGCTTCTGAGGGTATGCAGAAAGAGGTCGATTGTCATTCCACATTTATTGTAGTAGACAGTAAAAGCAAAAACTAGAACCCAAAAATTCTACTACATTCAGGTAACCAGAAGTGTGTGCACTAGGGAAATAATAATACAGTAGTACTGTAGTAGTAGTAATAGTAATAGTAACATCTTTCACAGGCGTGACGCAGATATATATTACCCATACGGCAGCGTTCTCGGTTTACTATCTCAGCTGAAGAAAGCATCTGGAAATAAATCACTAATTTTTAAGAACAAAAAGAAGATGGTTGTCGCTGTTATATCAAATTGCCATTCATTATCTGGATCCAACGTTCGGCTCCAGTTTTTACGCGATCTTATTGCTGACGGCCTGCGAGCGGATACCTTTGGCGAATGCTTTCAGAACTCGACCTACGGAAAAAGGGATCAAGAAAATTTCCACAAACTCTTAAAGACTTACAAGTTTTACATTGCTTTCGAAAATTCCTATCATTGTCGAGATTATATCACAGAAAAATTCTTCATTAACGGATTGCAGTCTATGTCGGTTCCGATTGTGTGGGGTACGGAACGGAAAGATTACGAAGCAATTGCGCCTCTCAAATCGTTCATTTATGCGGATGATTTCGTCACAACTAAAGATTTGGTCGAATATTTAAATTATCTAGACTCGAACGACACAGCATACTTGGAATATTTCAGGTTATATATTTATATTTGAATAAATGTTAGAATAATTATTAAGAGTTGTCAACCCCTCATTTATGCTTTTTAATTATTTTAGTTGACTGAATAAAGTTGACAACCAATTGCCAATAAATTCTTTCGTGATCTTTAGATGGTACGACATGCCACAGATCGATATGCCAGGCTACGGACGTCAAATGAGATATTGCCAACTATGCAGAATTGCGCACGGTATAAACGTAGACGACATCTTCAGTCCCTCCTTCAACAAAAGCAATCCTAATCGACCACTTGTAAGCGATTCCATGTCTCAAAGAATTGTTCCATCGCTGTATGACTGGTACTACGATCAAGATAATGAAGACTGCCTTAAAACCGCTTCTCAAGTTTACAAAGACAATTATTCCCTTGCCGCACGAACGCTGGATGGACGAACTTGAAAATATGGCCACGAAATTTTCGAAAATATACAAAAAATGGCTGCAAACTTTCGTGAAAGCACAAACGAACATATGCATTCTGCGACAGCAAAACAAGTTAATATAAAGTCAGCCAATGAGCGTAAAGGTATGAATAATTCAAAAACTATTTATTAAACAAGACCTAGCTGAATAACTTCCTGCAAGAAATTTAGTAGTAATTAACTTGAATGAATATTATCATTGGTCTGTATCCATTACCAACTGATCTAATAATTACCAGTTACTATTTGCTCAAGAGACGTTAACAGATAAACATAACACTTTTGAAGTAATGACCAGGTGCTTTTAAGTAGGAAGAGCGCTGGATCTTACCGCTTTGGGTATCTCGCTTTTATAATTATACTTAGCGGCGCTGTTGTAGACTTGTTACAACCTATTTACTTAACCTTAACTTCGTTAGTATTCTCGATATTGATTCGATATGAAATTCTGCATTCATTGGCGTGTCGTATAGAGTGGGACGGCAATTGGTCCGCGAGTTATTAAGGGTTGTTCTACATGGGGTATTCGAGTTTCGAAATAGAATATTTCGGGGTTAACCTAAATCAATCAACCCAATTTTTTCAGGGAATGTTAGTTTATGTATTATCCCTGATGTGTGCTAATTTTAGCGTGATTGGATCATTAGAAGTTCATTAATAAGCGTTGATTGTACTTTGCCATCTAGCGGTTGAAAGTTTTTAGTTCACCTAACGGTTATAAATGATCAAACAGTGACATCTAGCGGTTGAATTTTTTTACTTCACCTTATTACTGAACCTCAACTTAAAAAACGGATAACGGCTATCGTTAGTTTGCTGTGAATATAAGACTTATATGCATGGATTCGTTATGAAATTCTGCATTCATTGGCGTATCGTATATAGTAGGACGGCAATTGGTCCGCGAGTTATTAAGGGTTGTTCAACATCGGGTATTTATGTTTAGGAATAGATTTTTTCGGAGTTAACCTTAATTAATCGACCCAATTCTTTCAGGGAATGTTAGTTTATGTATTACGTTTCATATGTGCTAATTTTAGCGTGAATGAATTATTAGAATTTCATTCAAAAGCGTTAGGTGAAGTAAAATTTTCAACCGCTAGATGTCACTATTGGATCATTTATAACTATTCAGTGAAGTGAAAACTTCCAACCGCTAGATGGCAAAGTACAATCATACGCTAAAATTAGCACATATGAGAGGTAATACATAAACCAACATTCCCTGAAAAAATTAGGTCGATTAATTTGGGTTAACTCCGGAAAAATCTATTTCGAAACTAGAATAAACCATTTTAAACAACCCCTAATAACTCGCGGACCAATTGCCGTCCCACTATATACGACATGCCATACCTATTACAATCTTGTAATCAACGTATACATAGTTGGTACACGAGCTCAGAAAAAAAATTAGTCTTTTGCATATCAATTCAAATATCTATCTCTTAAATCCACGGAATGTAATATATATTATAAACAAAGTAAAACAAATCTCACGGCAACCTACTCCGTTTTCTGTTCAAGAAATACATCGATTTCTATTAAATTACTCCTTGAATCTCTGTGAATTGAAACAATCGCTTTCTGTGAAGTTTAAAGATTCATTTGAGGCCTGGGGCTATTAAAAAAAAATCATGAGTCGAGAAGAAAACATTTTCGTTCGTTCATTAGTAGACAGACACGAGGTCAACCTGCGGTTGTCTTAACAAGTAACTTTTTTGTGTTTGATTTACCAATTTTCTGACGACAATCTAGCTACAAAAACACTTACTACCTGTGTGCCTTTGGAATAGGTAGATTGGTATGGGAAGACAGGTAAAAGTATTGGTTGCTGCAAGGAGGTTTATTTTCATACCCGCACTATTTACGGTTTCGCTATGGGTAGTCTTCCATGGTTATATTAAAGATGGTAATCTCTATCGAAACAATGGTCTGCTATTATCAAGAACATCGAAGGAGGCTGGGGTTGAAAAACATACAGCAGGTCGATCAAACGACGAAGCATATCCACGAAGACTTCAAAAATATATTGAAGATTTCCAGCGTAATTTAGTAAAAGATATTTCAGACCTCAAAAAAAACAAGCCTCTGATAGGTATAAATCAGAAACGTCAAATTACGCTGAAGCTTTTGGAAGCGCAGAAATCTAAAAAGGTTGGACATCCAGTACAAATTATAATCTAGTTTGATTCCCTCTCAACCTCTCATTTTTTGTCAACATATTTCCGCTTTTATTGTAGTATATATTAGAATGGTATGGAAAGCTAAACAAACAGCACAAACCCATTCCCATGGAAATATGTGGAAACTGCGAGATAACCTCTGACCGCAGAATGGTACGTTTTAATTTTCTACTGAATGGAATAAGGATTATTCTGCAAAAAAGTACATTGTATTGAATTACTTTAGATAAACAACCCTGACACTGGCGCTGTGTTCTTCCTGTATAATCTTTTATCAAGAGACACGATGCCACCACTATCTAACAGGTTTGTATTCTGTTACGTTGAATAACCAACAATATTTTTGCTAACTCCTGAAATAGGTGCCTGGTATGATTTTTCGTATAATTATATCTCTAGACGAGCAGACCAGCTTTACATTTGGTATTCCGCGGAGTCCCCATCATCTTTATATCAGATGAGAAAAATGCTTCTTTTTTTCGAAGACTATTACCATTTCAACTTGACTCAGACGTACAGGTAATATCTATCATTTTGGCTCTTAGGCCCAGTTATAACAAATTCAAATTGTTCAGCCTCTTCCTGTTCCGCATGTTCTTAAATAATGGCTAAGGAACGGTTTTGTTGGAGAATATTGTAAAAAGGTTTACTTCTCCGTGCATATTAATTACAGAATACTGTACTTAAATGAGGTGTTTGAAAGTGAGCTTGCAGGGGGCGAGATTCTCCGCAACAATAACTTATTTAATCTTCCTCTTTCAACCATTTTACTCCAAGGAGAGACTCTGGTGTCTACCAATCATACGGAGATATGGATGCTATACTCAGTCAAAAAATAGAAAATGGAGAGCACAAGAATATTTCGAATCTACTTTTCTTCAAGTCGCGGCTGTCGATAGCAGTCATGTCTAACTGCGGAGCAACTGCTGGTGCGATGGCTAGATACAATTTATTGAAAAAGCTACGTGCTGGTGGATTGGCGGTTCACGCGTATGGAAAATGCTTCAACAAAACAACGGTGCCAAAAACGAATCATCATGAGTTCGAATATATGCTAAGAAAATATAAGTTTTACTTTGCGTTCGAAAACTCTTATCACTGTCGAGACTACATCACCGAGAAATTTTTCATCAACGGTTTTCGAGCTGGGGTAGTACCCATTGCTTGGGGAGCAACAAAAGCAGATTACGAGGCTGTGGCGCCACCGAATTCTTTCATTTATGCAGAAGATTTTGAGACTGTGCAAGACCTTGTTGATTATTTGAATTATTTGGATAAAAATGACACTGCTTACCTGGAATATTTCAGGTACGTCTTGAGATGAGATATCGAACAAAAACTGGATCAAACCCCGTGTACTGTTATCTGGATAACCTTTTGTATATTTAAATTTATTCATTCAAATGCAGGTGGTACCAGTACGGGTATTCGGCGTTACCCATGCACGGTCGAGTGATGAGATTTTGTCAGCTGTGTAGACAGTTGCACGGTATCAATGTCGACGATATCTACAGCCCAACTTACAATGCGTCTAGTCCGGAACGACCACTTATTACAAACGGAATAGCTACCAGAAATGTACCGTCATTAAAAGCCTGGATGTACGGAACGGAAAACAAAGACTGTTTCCAACGTGATCCTCATCGCCTTAGGGACAAAACGAAACTGCTATGAACTGATTTAAAACATTTTGCTGGCAAAATTAAAAACCAATGTCTGGGGTTTCAGGATATACCGTCTTAACAGGCTGTATAAGGCTGAGGCTGTTGCTGTATAAGTCACCCATTAGAGTGTACTTAGACTAAAAAAAATTTATAGCATATGCGTTTTTTATCCACATTTCTTCAATTTTCCTTTCCATAGTTTGTTATTGAACCTTATTGAATCGATATCAACCACTAGCAAATGGGTTTTATAAATTAGTGTTGCCTTACCGCAGCTAGCAGCCAATTTGAGATAATGGTAGAATGATTTAAATAGTATATTGCACAGTAAGCTGACTAAGATCTTCCAGGAATCAAAATGTACACTTTGTGATTCAAAAAATGGAAGATATTTTCATTCTCTTGTTCATGATTCAGAGGTTGTGTAGCACGAAGTAACGTATGAAGTGATCATAAAAAAAATCGAACACCTTCGCATGATTAACACCATTACTCGGATTGAATCGATAGGAACTAAAAATAATACTGCTGAAAGGCCTATCGTCAGACGCAAACATACAAATCAGTCAGTCCCTGATGAAGCGGCAGAACAAACACACTTACATCAGTCAGTAATACAGAATACAAGTAGGTAATAATAATGTGTCACAATATATCCAAGGAATGTGAATTCAAATCACCCTACATGTCTTTCTTTTTCGATTTTCACGCGCAGGCGGATATAAAACTGTTCTTATTGTGTCGTCGAAGAGTTCTTTTACGCCTTGCCTGGTAAATGCTGAACATTCGCGATAATGAATAGCATCTATCGTCTTTGCAAGAGTGAGTCCCTGTGGGGTACTGTTTAAATAACAAGGATAAAAATAAAGTTGAAATTATTTTTTTATGATGATTGGAATAACTGTCAATACAGTACTGTACTATCATAACAGTGTATAATTGTGGGTAATTGACTATGGGTAATTGAGCCCCTGGCAGTACTGGGGCTACGGTACTATCGGGTAATTGACTATGGGTAATTGAGCCCCTGGCAGTACTGGAGCTACGGTACTATCTTTTTTCTGCAAACCGAGGTTCCTGCTATTTCTGGGATCCAATATTTATTTCGAATCCTTAATTGGGCCGGAAGAGATATCAAAAAGTTTTCCTAATATTACAGTTACTCTAGCTCGAACACTTATACAATGCTATGTGCCTTACGAAATCACTTTATCTTGATCGATTGTTTCGTCATTTCGCAGATCGCATTTTGAACCAACCAGTATGATCAATGCATTCGGGCAATGATGTTTAATTTCTGGATACCATTTTTCCTCGATATTAGTCAAAGATATTGGAGATATGACAGAGAAGAGTAGAAGAAATATATCCGCATCAGGGTATGACAGAGGTCGAAGTCTGTTAAAAAAGCAAGCAGCATTAATTCTTTTCTACATTAACTTTTCTATTATAGGCCTTAAAAGTAGTATATTAAATTCGCACTGACCTGTCATAACTTTCTTGTCCTGCAGTGTCCCAAAGACTTATATTAATGATACGATTGTCAATTACAACGTTTGCTGAGAAGTTGTCAAAAACGGTCGGTAGATATTCCTTATCGACAACTCCGTTATTGGTGTAGCATTGCAAAAGGCAAGTTTTCCCGACCGTACCGTCTCCAACGACAACACATTTGATGCTCTAAAGTAAATATAGTATATATTTTTAAATAAGGGTTGGTATAACGCAGTAATTGTTATGGTTTACGCAATAATCTCAACTACTGTATATACGCTATAGTACTCAAACTGTAACCTGTTGTACCGCTCCCCTAGGAGATTCAGAATCTTCGTCATCTGTCATTTTTCTCGCTAATAAAAGTAACTTCTGCATTTCATCAGCTTATATAATATATACACATACATCGAGAGCTGTCAACTTAAGCTTTATGATATTAGCGTCCAGTAATACTCTTTACTCATACCGGCTTTACTTAAGAGTCACTTATGACTAAGAAGAAAACTACAGATGAACGAAATGTTAGCAGATCTATTTTGTACATCAGTTTCCTGGCTGATTATCAGCCGAGACCACACAATCTTGGGCCAATGAGAAATTGTTAATTAATGATGATTTCATATCTGCTGAATAACATCACGCTAACCTCGTTCAAAGTTCAGTAATATTTTTAACTAACCGGTAATGCACAGATTTTGATCGTTTAAATGTCTAATGTCGCGCTGTAGGCATTCTTCTCTGTCAACCCACATAAATGCGAAACGAGTCTGAATGCAGGAAGTCATTCAGATACCAATTAAATTAAATAATAGAACATCATTCAGTAGGAGTAGTAGCGTCTTATTTATCATGTCCTGCATATAGATATTGATAACGTTAAGACTTCATTGATCTAGTAAGGATTTGGTATGTATACTCTTACTGGATTTAGTGTAGACGCTTATTGTAAACACATATATATATACTTATTCAAAACTTATTTCCTTTATTCCTATATGTGGTAATGGGTTAGAATTATGTCATAATATGCATTCCTGCACATATAACTTATAAATTCACTTGTGGCTTTGGTGAGAAGATTATCATTAATATATTATCTTTCGTAGGCCAACTTATACTACAATCCAGATTACAGGGCAGGATTCTTCGCATATCTGAACTGCGTCGCGTAGGAGTGGACAGCCTGGAATAGTGCGTGCTCGTAGATATGGTATGTATTGACACACCGATGTAAATCTTCTTATATTAAAATCCAATACTTCATTGTTTACAAAATATACTTATAACAATGATAATTTTTTTAAATATATTCCAGGTAACATTTTTCTCATCGTTACGGCTCACTATTCTCTGAGATACACTTAATACATTGCGTTCATCTATTCACATTACAGTACCTGTTCAATGTCTTTTATATCTAATACAGTATACAGGAAATAGCGTTACGCATCATCGTCTCATAGGATGGTGTATATATTTCTTACACAATAGTTATTTGCATGTCTTAATTGACCGTTACAACAATATTATTGTTATTAGCTTCAGCCGTCAAAACATATAATCAAATGGGATCAATAAAGGTGAACTTATATGTGTACCTACTTGACTCTATCTTCAAATCAGGATTAACACTACAAACGTGAATTCAATTTCATCTTAATTTGCAGCTTCGATGTATGCGGAAAATATGAGCCGGTTGTTTATGGCTCTAAAGTCTAAACGGTGTGAGCAACCAGTGACGATATAAGTATTACTAATCGCGAAGAGGAAAGTGTTCCACGATTCCATTCTTCGTCTACTTATATATCCTAAGTGATATCATATATCTCTACACTAACGGAAGCGTATGTTAGAGGCCACTTAACGTTGGAGCTTATTAAGAATTTGAATTTAACGCAAGCTACCCACTATTTAGACTTAGACTGCTATCATGAAGCATATAGAACTGTTTCTAGCTGTGTTTTCTGTGATGTTTCTCGTAGTTACTGGAGATAATGTGGAGACTAGAATACATTACCGTGTCTCTCCAGGAAATCCCGATGCTGCATTTGGAACGAATCTGTACGCTGGGGATACGGCAAGGTATCTTGTAATTAGAAAGTTTTAAAAAAGTTATGTATTTCGATAAAAAATGTAGTCCGACCGACTAAAAGGTATTTATTTCAGTGCTTCCCTAAAAACCATTTACATTACTGCACCCAAGGAAAGCTCCTACGGAGTACTCTATAAATGTGATGTACAATTTACAGTTAATACAAATTCATCATTTACTTGCACGGACTTTAAAAATTTCGGTAAGTCATGTTTAAAAATATCTTCCTGATCATTGATCTATTATTGAAATCAGTAACTTTTTAGGGTCGAATACTTCTGCAGTTGGCACTGCTATGGCTGTTGGAAATTCGAACAAACTCCTGGTAAAGTAGATGTATTGTGAACAATTTTATTGTATGAGAAGTTCTTAGATCATGCGTTGTCCTAAATGTAGAGAATGTTCATTCCTATGACAGGTTTGTGGTAATCAGTATACTTTCGAATGCCCTAACCAAGAAATTATTCAACGGATGATTGGTGAATGCTACGCTTACACAATAAGAGACAGGTCATATAAACCGGTTCCTAATCCTTGTCCATCAAGTAAGATCTTTGCTGGAATTATTATACATATACGAAGTTTACTGGTGTGAGATTATTTTCCTATTTGAAGGGATTGCTATTCATAATAATACCAGTTAATAAATTCAGTTGCAGTAAAATAACCGTCATAAAACAACGATAAAAACGGCTTCTTGTGAATACTCCTAATGTATGTCTATTGAATCATATAGGATGTCCGAATCGTGGTCTCTCCGCTGACATCATATTTGTCTTGGATTCTTCCGGAAGCGTCAGCCGTTCCAATTTCAGAATTGCTCTGGATTGGACAATAACAGTACAAGAAATATTCAGGTGCTTCAAATCTCAATATGATCATGTTAAAATACTCATTTCTCACAAAAAATCCTATTTTTTTTCATGCAACATATTTCAGAGATGATATAAATGAAGGCAATGTTGAAATTGGATTGATGCATTTCGCATACGTAGTAACTACGGTGGTATCTCTGCAGCAAAGAACGTTTTCAGAATTGCAAAGTAAATTACCTAGAATTGTACTAGTTAATCATAACGGTCATGATATTAAACTCAGGCTACATTAATATGCGTAGAGACTGACTGGAAGAGGAGGAAAGCGAAATATTTCAGAGTTAGAGTTATCATTGAAAATTTTCCACTTCTCAGTTATTTCCTTATTTTAGAGTTCCCCACTTTTTTCGTCATCCCATTTTCCGCATTTTAGGGATGTCCCTCTGAAATTATCAATCCTACATAATTCTTTAGGCCAAACACGCCCGAAAATGGGGATTACGGGATTTAAGACCATTATGAACAAATTAATAATTGTTTTATCTATCAGGTACAATTTCACAGCAATCAGACGTCACAGGTGGGGGAACGAACACTCATTTGGCTATAAATGCGGCTGCAGATGCATTATTCTCAGTCTCCGCGAGAACTGATACAACTAAAGTTATGGTTGTTGTAACTGATGGAGATTCATATTCTCCATCAGCGACGATAACTGCTGCGCAGAATGCAAGGTAGTTTGAGCACTAAGAGCTCTATATAGCATATAATATTTAGAATACATTCATTATATTTTAAAATCTTTCTTAATATTATTGGTACGCTACTTGTTGCATTCATAGAACTTATTTTTTGAACTCAGGAGTCGAGGTATTACTATGGTCGCTGTCGGAGTTGGTAATAATATCAAAAATGAAGAATTAATGCAGATCGCAAACGGAGGAATTGGTGATGCAAGAGTTTTAGCTGTCACCAATTTTCAGGATCTTAACAATATTCTCAGTAATTTGAGCGCTGTAATTATAGAAACAGCAACTGCAAGTTTAGAGGGTTAGCAATGTTTAAACTTTAAATCGTTTTTTATGATAGATATGAGATATGGTATAGGTATTTTATTTGCTATTGCTTTAAATAGGAGGCTCAAGCAACTCTACTACTGAATTAACGCAATGTCAATTCGGAACTTCAGTGCATGTTTCCCAGGTAAACCATTCTTGTCCAGTCCCGAACTATACATTTAGGGAACGAATTTAAATGCTGTTCCTATCTATTATTTCTGTGCAGTCTCGAAGTACCTATGTCGGTGCTTCGGGCTCCTACGACCGGATAGGCACCGCCTTTGCTTTCTCGCAACCATACACATTTCCTCCGAGCTCCTTGACCACTCATATCAATGACACTGAATTGGCAGACGTACTCGGTTACGCCAACGCATCCACATTAAGGGATTCTTATTTCGGTAAGAAAATAAATTGGTCCTATTCTGTGGCTCACAAACTACTGAATGGAATATCAGTAAGTTTGACACTAATATCTCTCCACCTCAAAAAAGAAATAGGTTGGGGGCAGAGGGATGCTTGGGAGTAGCACATTGTTATGGAATGGCCATTTGAGTCATTGTACGCTGGTATAACTCATATAGAAGCCACTATCCCAAAATTTTCAATCTTTAACTTTCATTTATGTTATAAATACAGATGTAGCGCACATACTATTTGCAGTAAATCATATGGCAATGGAAATCTTGCAAATCTTTATGAAAATGATTGAATGATATAAATTAAAATAAGGCTAAGGCTAAATTTTGAATAATTGCATAACTATTTTAGTCAATAACGATTCCGAATGACATGGAAATCCGTGACAGATGTTTCTTAATATATTGCTTGCAAAATAAAGTTGTAAAAACACCTAACAGTAAATTTGTTGTTGTTTCAAGGGTATTCAATCTCTAGTGGGACATTTCAACAGAGTATCGAATCAATTGTTGTAACAGCACCGCGTTATCTCTCACGAGGTTTGGTGAGTACGTCTTCCTTAACCCAGGCAATTGAGAATTTATATCATTGAATATTTCAAAACAAATGAAACTCTGCAGGAAATAATTTGTAATGTATTAATCACGAACAGTTGCCGTGAATAAACATTCATGATATCATCTGGAAATGAATTGCGAATCCTAAAGCTGCAGATAACTTTAATTCTACCACATGCATAACAATAATGAAAGTCTCTTGAATGTATCACTCTATCATATGTTTTCCCTTGTCTTTATACAGTGGGCAAATCAATTACGAACACTATTCGTTCATATAAATCATTATACAGTTGATCCTCGATATATCGGACCCCGATGCAGCGGATTTCGGATACAACGGACAAAATCTGTTAGAGTGAATATCTGGTCCGAACGTTTAAAATTTGTTTGGTCCCCTGTTTTCCACATTATTACTATGACACCTATAGATAAAGCATCATTTAATCGTCGTATTACGTTTGTTTTTACGCGACCTTCCGAAAATCGGACGAAGATAACGAAGTGCCTCCTTNATCTCCTACCACACCCACAACCGAAACCACAGTAATAGCTGAAGCTTAGTTCTGTATTTTTTGTTTATTTTCGTACCTCCCCGGAAAATTTCGCTATAACGGACAAACGGCTATAACGGACAACTGCTCCCCCCTATTAGTCCGTTATATCGAGGATCAACTGTACATTTAAATCATGTAGCCGATGAGTTCGGAGCTTGTTCGTAATGGCAAAGTTGGTCATCTGTCGAAACCATGTATTTAAATGGGGCTTGTCGTAGATCCGAAGTATACTGTATAAGCAATACTCAGGCTGCCCAGACGAACGAAGAAGTGATATCACTTACATTCTCGATATAAAACTACACTACAATACAGCAAACAAACGGAATATCGAGTCGGAATTATATCCAATTGTTGTATTGCGAAATGTTCTTGTGAATCGAAATCTAACGATGATTCATCTCGTTTCAAAAACTTCCCGGTTTTGAAATTTCGGATAAAGGATTCTCAACCTGTATACACTATAACGTGCAGGTGCTCATATACCACAACAATCCTTCACCAGAATATACTGCACTGCCCTTCGGAGGTTATGAATACTGGCAAGTTGGAGCATATTATGGGCATACAGTTCTTAGAATGGACATAAACAAGGATGGTCTTGACGATTTACTTGTGTCTGCTCCTACTTATTCTGAGCTGGACGGTTATGACGAGGGAATTGTATTCGTGTATATGAACGATGCGTCGCTACCTGGAGTTAGGCGATGGGTACGTTGGGAGTAATGTAGTAGATGTTTCTTTGCTTATGTCACAGCGGACTTATTTGCCCCCTTTGTCCTTTACATATCAACATAGCTTTATTAACAAATACTAATGCTTCCAGTTATATATCAATATGAAATATTGCCCCGGAAGTGTAAATGCATCCCGGAAGAATACATATACTAATAAAAACCCGGGCTCCCTGGGGGACCATACTGAATAAGATTTTACTTAGGAACCTTTTAAGTCGGCCCTGACATCATTCACCTGCCAGGTTGGCCCATTAGTTCAGTCCATGCAAGGGTGTCACCAAGTAGGTTATATCTATAGCCTTTACTAATTATTTGTTAAATTGACGCATCGGGTCAACCTTTATATTCTAGTGGATTTTTACTTCCAAGAGCTATTATAATAAACTGCGACAGGACAAAGTCTCCTTTTGCTAGCCTTTAATTTCATTTAATTTCCTTCCTTTAATTTCCTTAATTTCCCACATTGTTCCAATCTTGACAGGCTAAAGATATTTTCGTTTTAAGATTTCATCTCATTTCGTGTAGAACTCACCTGGATATTCACCAATGATTTTAAAGCATGGAATAACGGGATCAAGATTTGGATTTACTATTGTCAATGCAGGCGATATAGATAGAGACACATTTGACGATATCATTATTGGGGCGCCAGCAGAAAAACCTGCAATGGATACGACCACGGATAGTGGGGCTGTTTATATTTACTTTTCTTCTGCGAATGGTTTATCCTCAAAAACGTTTCAGGTAATGAATGGTCTGCTATACGGAATTTAGAAACACAGTAAGCAAGCTTTTTATTTTATTTTTCTGTTAACAGAAAGTTACGGGACGCTCAGTTCACGGAAATGGCCTGGTCGGTTTTGGTACGGCAATATACGGGGGAATTGATTTCGATAGCAATGGATACTCGGACATAGTGGTGGCAGCACCACTGAACGACACCGTGGTTTTGTTGCGCTCAAGGATTTCTATTCTAGTAACAGCAACACTATCAGTTGAACCGTCGGTAATAGACATTCTGCAATGTGTAAGAAATCCAACATCACCTTGTTCCGTACTGACCGTCTGCTTGGCTGCAAAACACGACGATACGGATACTAATCAATACAGTAAGGACTCATTATCTTCTATTATAATTGTTAATACTATTATTTTGAATTGTACTTGTATTCCTGTATCCAGTTTTATTACTTCCATATTTTATTTATGTCCACAGATGTGAAATACAGCATCACGTTAGATTCTTTAATAGAAATTGGAATTCATAAACGGTTTCATTTCATCACACTCGGTTCTCCCAGCGTGCTTACCGTTTCGGAATTCTCAGTCGGCAGGATAAGCACCTGTGTAACTCACAGCATACAAATCCGAGTGAGAACTAAAAATTATATCTATTTTATCTAAAACTATTCTTTTAACTTAACATTATCTTGTATCACATTTAATTGATTAATTTTGCGATTTTCAGACTGAATTCCTTGGTTTGTTGAATGGAGGTGGTTTTGAGACAGTGCCTCAAATTCGATTGGATGCAGACCTATCAGACTCGCACAAAAACCAAATAATGGCTGGCGTTTTGAGCCGTCGCAGCGAGGCTAGCCAAAGTGCGTCGTTGTCTTTTTCGAAAGGTTGCAGTGGCACTGGAGGAAGATGCGAGCATGATCTTTCAATTTCAGCAACATTTTCGTAAGAAATAGTACTTACAAATAACCTTCAGTCACTTGGTATGAAGGAATACTTCAAACAATATATATTTCGATGTACAAAGTACCCTCATGTCCCGTATGCACATTCTAACAATAGCTCTTCAGGGCCCCTCCATTGTTCAACTGAAAAGTTACAAAATTAACAAGTGAGTTAAGAAAATTATATAGTTCTCCATGATTTTGCCTGGAGTTACCAAAGTTACAGAAGTAAAATTTTTTATCTGGTACTCTTGTTCGCTTGATGCCGCCCTAAGAGCAAGTTATTATATTTTCTTTATTTTAGAGAACCAGCCTCAGCTGAGCCCATCATTCTAAACGGTACCAGCAAAAAATTTGTGGTTACGGCTAAGATTGAGAACAAAGGGCCGGATCATGCTTACTTCTTAAAAATAAACATTAATTCTGGAAATCTGACACTTGTTGTTGTAAGTGACCTATTGCCTCCACTAAACAAACACCAGCTAACAATATCTTTTGTCAATTGCACGTATAGGTTAACAGTACATGCACAAGACTTTCTGAGACTGAAAGCGATGCATCAAACGGCTATTCTATCCTGGCCTACAATTCTCCCTCCTCTCTTTTACCAGATCTCATGCCCAGAGACACGACGGTTAGTTTTCTACCATCTGCATGAAAATAAATCTGCACTTAATCTTAAAATATTCCATTTTCATTTGTAAAGTGTTCCGTTAGCATTCAATTCGACTTTGGTGGACTGCAGACAGCCGCTGTGGAAAGTGAATTCAGAATCATCGGAGTTATTTTTTCCAAGTATGAGGCTCCAAGATTGACATTTATTCAATAGTATCCTTATTTAATAACCTCTCTATCTCTCTCTGTGTATTATGTCTAACAGTGCTGGAGGTGATAATGTGACCTTCGACAATGATAACACGAATAATCGTTTTGAATTCCGAAGATCAATAAGATATAACTCGAATGTCTTATTATCCGGGTATGTACGCATGAATTATGGAATGGAAAGATTTATGCTCGTGATAAGAAGAATTAAGTTTCCTACTGATTATCAATTTTAGTTTCTCTCGTCCGGATACCGTCTTCTTCAACCGCAGCATATCACCACCAAACATTTCATCATTGGAAGATGAAGTCATGGGAGGAAACGCTACTAATATCGAACACAGTTACTCAGTGAGATGAAATTTTGAGTGTTCCATACACGTACACGCGTCTATTCATTCTGTTATTATTTTATTCAGTTGTACAGCAGAGGACCACTGGCATTAGCAAACGCTATGATACAGCTTACTTGGCCTGAACGAACAGCAAACGGGCATTACGCTCTTTATCTTACAGGCGTTTATTGCGAGGTGCAACTATGTTGATCTAGAAACTTAGTGCACAATTTCTTCAGTGAAATTTACTGTAAATTTATTTGATACAGTCACGTTCAGGAATGGAAAATATATGTTCCTGTGTTAAGTCTGGAAAAGTGAATCCATTAAACATTCCCACAACAGCAAACACTGCTGGAAGTAATGTATTTCCTGTGACTTATCCCTCTAATGACGAAGCCATTTCCTCCGACTCACCCCTGGTAAGAAATTAAGTATACACTTATTCTTCTATCTATATTTTTAATTATCTTTTAATAATTTAATGATTCATTTATATTAATCACTATGCAATTAAAAATTGGAAAATATACAACGCATGTGATTGAGTACCAAATAGCACCAATGACAAGTACTTAATTGCAGCCCAGTCCAAACACCTGACACCCATCATTTGAATAACTTCAACATAGCATCAACTTAAAAATTACAAGTCCAGCATATTGATCTTTTAATTAACATATTATGCCACTACATGAAAATTACAACTGCACCTTTCATGCGTCCACCATGCATTTTTGTGACAATGTGACATGTCTGGCTTTAATAGAAAGATAGTGTTAGTGGCGCCGAGGCATGTGCTATGCCTGTCATACCTTAAATATACCAGTGTTCATCCTATACTGTAAAATATTCATCATCCTTTTTCAGGGTTGCAATGACACCGTATGTGAAAGTCTCATATGCAATATAAGCTATCTTGGCCAATTTGAAACTTTGCTTTTCAAAGCTTACTTCAAACCGTGGATTCCATCTTTTGCAAAAGTATGAAAAAATGCTTTTGTCTTACAGCTAGAGCTGCTATATATTTACAGTTTTTATTTAATAATCTTACTTCTCTTCACAGACTTACACCCAAGCACGAGTAGAATCCAGAGTAACTCTCATTTTACCGGAAGCAGTTGTGCAATTACAATCTAGTGACCCTGTTCACACGGTAAGTCATTTTTAATCCAGAAAACATGCTATAATAACACTTACAATCCGGTGTCGCGTCTTTGTTAGATTCGCACTACTATGATCCAATTCAATCCCCTTATTCCGCCTCCGGAACCAACGGATACAAATAACACAGGTGCCATTATAGGAGGAGTGATTGGTGGACTCGTGTTATTATGCCTTGCTGTAGCCGGTTTATGGAAGGTAACTAAAATATCGCATTGAATTGAATGAAGAAATACTTTCATTTGTAAACTCACTTACAGTTTGGATTTTTCGAGAGTAAGTACAAACAGTTAACTATGGAAGCTCAACAGGAGAATGCAGATGAAGATTTAGCATATGAACAGATTGGCAATCCGGGAGTCAATGCAAGCAGCGAACATCTTAATGGATAACATTATATAGTTCTGCTGATATTAGGGATTTGGATGATAAGTTAATAGTTTTAAAATATAGAACGTGTTTTTATTCAATGTACAACGGTAATTTTAATTATACATTCTTATCATCATCATTGTTTTAATAATAAATCATATAATCACCACTTAGCATCTGAATAATGTACAAGAGTATATTCTAGTTAAAAAACAATTATATCACATATCCTGTGTCATCAGGAGCATTTAATAACTTCACAATTTCGTCCCGGCCTGAAGAGGTCTCGTACCGTTTTCACATATATGAATACAACTTATACTACAGTTGCTGTAATTGAGCTAAAAACACAAAATGCTCTCGAGGGCCCTTGAGCACAATTACGCGTGTGCTGCATTCTGCAATTTACCTGAACGTGTACCAGTGACGTGGTTAATACTGACGTAAGTTCCTGAAAATTGCATTGGAAACTCTTCAAATATTACCTATCTGTTAGTGTAAAAAGCTTTGATGAGAAAGCATCCTTAGACAACTGCTATACTGCTTCCGTTAGCATTACTGCTCGATTATCAACTTATAATGATGGATGATGCAAAACCAGAGGATGGTACTACAGATGTTAAAAGAATGAAAGAATCTAAGAAGTCAAGTTTACGGTCTAGAGATAAAGGCAGGAAAGGAAAAAAAGGGGGAGCCTCCAAAAAAAAGCATGTTCCTCGACAAGAAAGAAAGAAGAAAGTCAAATCCCCGTGGAAAGATGTTTTGGAAGATGTTAAATGGAATCTTTTATGTTTTTTTCGTGAGTTCTGTCTGTACATTTGCATCGTCATATTTGCAGCAGCTTTGCTGTTGGCCTTATACCTTGCCGAAGATATACTGGACATCCACAAAATACCGAAGATCACCAGCACGGTAACTTGTTGTTCAAAATATCACTTCTAAATTGTTTCTTCATAATTAGGAATTCAATCGAGTGAACTCTTATTCATATTAAGGTAAAATTCACCTTTGACATGAACGGAAAAGAGCTTGGAATAATAGAAATTGGCCTGTTTGGGAGTGTTTGTCCGTTAACGGTAGCCAATTTTATCATGTTATCTGCACATGAGAAGGGCTACGGCTATAAAGGCTCGAAGATACACCGGATAATCCGAGGACACATTATTGTGGTGAGTCCCTTTGTACCGGATTAAAAAGTTGATTCCTGATTCCTCTGTCAAACTAAAACCACAAACACAACCATTGAAGGCTTACTCGGATGAGTTCGGGTCTCCAGATAATCCACATAATTAAAGCGAAAGTTTGTTTGTCTCGAATCAATTTCGCCATTTCTCAAATGATCTTTACCAAATTTGACAAGAATGATTCGCGTGGGTAATATTTCAGTATTACAATAGACCCGTAACTGTTTCGCATAAGAAATACTCAGCAAGCAGTATTCAATTTTGCTTTCATGTATTTCTCAGGGAGGAGACATCACCAACGGAGACGGCTCTGGAGGCAGGAGTGCAATAAATCACCCGTTTGAGTTTGAGAGCTTCCATGTAAAACACATAGCAGCAGGCTACATAGGAATGGTTGTGCTTGAGGACAACAAAAACAGTAGCCGTTCATCTCAGTTCTATATTACCACAAATGCTGTACCGCAATTAGACGGGCGAGGTGTTGCTTTTGGGAAGGTGATAAGAGGTAATTCAAGACCGCAATTAGTTAGTCACAACAAGTTAGTCACACAAAGGCAAAGGTCACACATGTTTCAAGCACATGGAAATAGTTTTCATGCGGGTCCGATTTATCAAGTGTCCATAATTCAAACCAAACCCAGACTGCAAGACTGCGGACTTGCAATATATATTCATAATAAATTATATTTCACAAGTTTATGAAATAAAAATAGATTAACTAGGTGGAATTATTGATTAGGATTTTGTTGTTCGTAAAACCGTAGCATTTCTACTTTATTCTGCTTCTGTTCTTATACAATTTAATAATTATATACATATTTCTCATTTAGGTTTGGAGGTAATTGAGAAAATTGACGGGGCGGCGCTTAACGATGAAATGCAACCAATGGCTAATATAACGATTAGTGATATTGATGTCGAAAAGGAAATCAAGTTCTAGCTTATCAGAATGGTAAACATAATTCGAAATCGATTTGAAACATCAGCAGTATGGTACAATCGTATCTAAAACTATAGTAATGTCTATGCTCTTAATTTTTCGAAAGAACCAATATCACATGATTGTCATTCAAAAACTTCCACTCCTATATTTCAACAAACCTACCAAATAAACATATAAGGTTTAATTGTACAGTTTTTCTTTGCGATATATATCTATATATGAATATGATGATAATATAATAGAACATCTCATATTCTGCATATTGTCACTCTTTATAAAAAAATACTGGCGTAAATTTCGCACAATTTCGCACTCGATTACTCATCTTCGTTACTACACATTTTGAAAGTTGTACGCTTGTCTCGGAAATCAGGCGCCACTGCAAACGGTACAAGAATCTGATCAATGTTATCCCATCGCGTAGAATGCAAAGCATACCATTCAACTATTAAAAAAACGCATTAGTCAATGAATGTCTTAGATCTTACTTTCCAAAGTTTTTAAATAAGATAGAATGCATTTTTAATAGTCCCAAATTCTAATCATCTTACCGGTTTTGGCAATGCCTTCTTTCCATCCTATCCGTTGTTTCCAACCTAAAGCTTTCACTTTGCTGCTATTCATGGGATATCGTAGGTCATTGAATGGCCTGAATGGAATAAAAGAGTACAGTCAATTTGACAGTTAAGCATCGGGTACGAGACTGTATTAAAATGTCACACAACCTGTCTTCCACATATTCAATGTATTTTTTCTCAGCCTCCTCCTCGTCCACGTCTAAAATCTATCAAAGATTTCAAAAATATTAATATGTAAGTTATTACATAAATGCACAGAGCACAAGAGATGGCCTACTTACCTTGGTGGCAAGACGTACTGCAAGATCTTTCATTGAAATTTCGAAAGAGGATCCAATATTATACACTTCCCCTGGTTTTCCTTTGTTCATTACCACACAGATACCTTCAGCAGCATCAGTAGCATACAAGAAATTCCGGGACTGATTTCCCTTTCCATGGATGTAGCTACATAATTCATTATAATTACTAGTACAGACGCACTAGTGCAGTGATTCCCAAACTTTTTAAGTACGTGGCCCACTTATTGAACGAACTAAAGACATGTGGCCCATTTTTTTCGAAACAAATGTCATTGCTTTAACGACCTTTCAGTTTTCACGCGAAGAGCAACTTTTCAACGCTGTGCAGCAAAGAAACAATGCCCTCAAATACGGATGCATACAAAATACAAACATAGGAAGGTTTATAATCGGGAAGCCGCACAGCACATAATCTGTTCAAAATAGCTCTGTAGTCCACTAAAAAAGTCTTCGTGGCCCACTACTGGGCCATGGCCCTCGGTTTGGGAACCACTGCACTAGTGGTTGTGGTCTTACGTTCCGATTGCTAAAATGCACTACTGGTGGAGGCATTACAGGGGAAGAAGTTTCCAGAAGTTTTCCAAAAACAATTTCTGCCCCAAAATCTCCATTAAAAGTAAAAAGGGTGTTTGTAATTTACTTACCATTTTCTTCCCCTTTGCAAAAGTCCGATAAACTTAGGAACGACCTATAGTGAAATACAGCAACCGAAAATTTAAGTTTTATTTGTAATAATACAACGTATTTATTAGGTCGTGCTTCTACCTTTTCTGGATACTGGTGCGGTCCGTAAACATTGTTCATTCTCGTTATAACGACAGGAAACTAAGAAAAATATGGAACAATGATGATGACTCACATATCGTCGATCGTATGGGCATATATGCGTACATGCGTACATACATGCATACGTGCATCCTGTATGTATGTGCGTCCTCAATAATCGTTGAAATGTGAAAAACTGTGCATTACTTCTCTATAAAAATTTGATCCAAAAATCTTTGAAATGAAGCTGTTTTCCTAACCCAGTTTAGTCTTTTATTATGTAGGTCTTATCGTTTTGAACATTTAGCTGTTATACTTTAATTGATTTGGATTTTGGTGACTGTTTCGGTCGTAACAGTTTTTATTTTAGAAATCTTTGTGGGCTCCGATTCTTTTAATTAAGCAAACAATATTGCCTGTATTCGATATGGCTAATTTCTGTACCTTGAATGACTCCCAATAGGACATCATAATACATTCAGCCGCTGCCTTAGTTGCTGCATAAGGATTTGTTGGCTGACGAATGGAGTTTTCATAGCGTTCACTCTAAACCAACGAACAAAAATTCCATTATTTCTCTATGCAGTTTTACGTTTCGTTTCGAAGAAATATTTATTAAAGGTACCTCAGCCTTTCCTCCGTATACTTCGTCCGTGCTGACGTGGAGGAAAAGTTCAAGCTTACCAAACATATGCGCAGCATTCAGAAGAATGTGGGAACCAAGTATGTTATCGTGGGTAAATTCAAGAGAGCTAGAGAAAAAGCATTAATACGCTAGGTCAGTTTATGGTAGAACATTCATCACAAAATATCATATATAGGATAGGATTCATGGTAACAGTAACGTCATCCTGGTTTAGTGTCGCGTTAGCACTAGTATTGTTGCGGTTGCTTTTTTGTTTGTTTGTTATTAGTCCGAATCCAGCGGTTCAGAAGAATCAGCCTTAACTTTCAAAACTTATAATGTTATCCAGCATTACCATCAGTGTGCCCCGAACGTGTGACAAGATTATCAGGCAGTACGATGCAATATTTTAAGTTTAACTCACTTGATAAAAGAGTTTTCCACATGTGTTTTGGCGGCACAGTGAATAACGTGATCAATATTTTGAGTCTTAAACAACTTTCCAACGAAATCCGGATTCGTTATATCCCCCTGAAGTGAAAAAGGGTAAATAGTCAGTTTACTCAGTTCTACAACAACAAAAATATTTTGCAAACCTTCACGAAGACATAGTTCGGAGCCTTTTCCACTTCCTCGAGATTCTTTAAGCTTGAAACGTAATCAACCTAATAATATAACAAAAGAACATGTTCAATACATACTGTGCAATGTACGTAATAGTATAAACCTGAACTAGCGAACATACCTTATCAAGATTGATTACGAAATAGTCCGGGTAGTTCTTTACCAGGAAAATAACAACGTGAGAGCCACTGTAAGCAAAATGGAAATAGGCTACTTGTGGTCTACCGTTAACTTTTCTCTTTTATCCAATAAACTAGAAAATTGTATGAGCAGAAAGATATACTTACATGAAGCCTGCTCCCCCAGTTACAAGCACTCTTTTGGTGTACATTTTTTAGCTTAAGTGATACTGTAGTGGTTTACAAATTCTACTCCCTATAATACCTGCAGTAGATGCAGATAGACTGATTATGCTTGCTTATTGGTTACCGGTAGCAGAGCCAAGAAAAGCTCAATTATATATCTCGTAGTATATCACTCTAACCCTATTGTCCTCTTCTACAACTGATTCGACATTCTACCGTCCGAAGATGTGGCGGAAATGGCAATCTATGACGCGGCTGCGGCTGCGGCTGCAGCGTTGTTCTTTATTCTATTTCCATTGTTCAACTCTAAAATTGCTACTGTGTTTTACTATACCGAAGATATGGCGGAAATGAAGTCTAGGATGCGGCTCTACACCAATTCTTATACTACTTGTAGCGACACGACAAACCAATTTCGCAAGTGACAGTAATCGACATAAACGCTTTACATAATCACGCTCTACTCTTCAATTAAGCAGATTACGATTAAATGAGTACTGGATTCAGTCGATGTTTATTCATATATAATTGCCGACTCCTCTTTTTACGTAAAGCAGGATATATCCGATATTGCCTATTCGATTAGGAACATGTTACTGCGTACAGGATTAAAAACAGGAAGATGAACCAGGACGATTACGTGGTAAATGATTATGTGGCAATAGATGCGTGTGAATTGTCGGAAAATGTTCCGTGGAGGGGTTCTTGAATTGGCGATTCTTTGACAGTAAGTAGCCCCTCCACAGGAGCTAGTAATTTTTTTAATATTAAATAAATTATATATATAATTTAACCCGGTGGTTCTTATGCTGGGTTCGATTGAACCCCGGAGGTTCGTTGAATCAGTCTCATGGGGTCGGCAGAGGTCAAGAATTCGAAGACTATTGTCAATGCGTCCATACTATTTGGATAAAAGAGAATGCCTAAATGTGGTTATTAGTAAACAAAGCTGCATATTCCTTCAATTTTCCGTCTATTTCTCAACACATTAAAAGCTTATGTGTGTGTGTCCGTTCCGTTCAACACACTCGTATTATTCGTGACGTCACGCTCAACTTGGCCACCATTGCCTGCAGCTGTACCTATGTTTTAAAGAAATAATATTTTATTTTGTCAATTACGAAGGGTTCGGTGAATGCACTGATGAGGCTTGCAGGGTTCAGTACTTCCAATAAGGTTAAGATCCACTGAATTCTAACCACTTGGATCGCAAGCTGTGATAGAATCGCTATAATGATTTGACCCCGCATCATATATCGCGTGAACTCGGGCGCGAATTTTTTAAAGTTGCATTATTGAATCAGTTCGATATACTCTGAAGTCGAGAGTACCAGGCAAATTACTCAACGCCAATCAACCTAAGCTAACCGTAATTCTGAGCGTCAAGGTAACACGTCTTCAATTATATCATTTGCATTGGCTTGAAATACTGTCCATTTATACCCGTGCTTTGTTTCTTCAAGTTCATTAACGTATAAAAACTTTATTTTTAGGAGAATAGAAGAATCCTTCGTAATTAAAGTGCGTGCTGTGCGGTTCGTCATGAGCACAGTAGACTTACTAGAATCGCTACAATGTCTTTCGTCAGCGATGGCTCGTAAGAGTTTGCAATATTTGAATAAGATCGAGAAGAGAAAGTTGTCTTCAGAAAATGAAAATAAATTTGTGCACGCAATTCTGTACGAAGCAATCACCCAGTCGCACGAGTTTTATAGCCAAAAAGAAATCGGTATTATAAAGCATTGTACAGAGTTTCTGATTGCCAGATGGAAGAAAAAAAAATCTGCACCTTCGTTTGATCTTGATCATTTACTTTTTGAAGGTTTAAAACGAATGACCGGTAGATCGGGTATGCTGCATCACATCAATGAATTAACAGATATATTTATAAAACTTTTTGTATTGCCTGGTGGATGTCATCCTGAGATAAGCAAACATTTTTTCAACAAACTTTTAAATTGCCTAACAGGCAATGAGCTTTGTAGTTGTTCACTTGATGGAAAATGTGAATTGCTCTCGAGTATTCATCTACAGATAGAAGGAATCAAAATTTGTTTTTATACTGGAATTTTTGACTTCTCGCGGTCTGTCAGGCAGTTGTCCAACATTCTCCAAAGTCATCTTGAGTTTCTCTCCTCTAGCAGCGAGGTTGATAGCCACTTGAGTGCAGTGGAGAAGGAAGTGAGCAATAATATGATTCCTGCATTGTGTTCTGGTTCTCCTGTCTCAAGCATATCTTGTCATGATATCATGCAAGATGAAAAATTTTCATGTATCATACAAAATATCTTACAACTAGGATTACAAAACTCCATTTCGAATACATATGTTGAAAAAGCAATCTCAACGCTGTATATGGATATAACAGAATTTCTCCGAACTGAAAAAGTCGATGAAGCCAGCAAAGAAAGTGACAGCATTGTCATATGTAAAGCATGTGCTGTTGCCCTTGGTTTGTTACTACCATTCATGACTAACGGAATCAAAACATTAACAACAGATATGAATACTGCTATTCAACTTACAAGCACATTGCTTAGCCAATCCTCCTCCTTTGTCGACCTTTTTCTGATCAGCCAAGTTTTCCATTTTTGCCATTCTGTTTTGCAAGTAAAAGGCACAGATTCTGCCGATAAGGTAGTGAGTGTACTAAGTGAGTTACTGACCATATATAAAGCATTGTTTGTGAATAATGATGAGAAAAAACAAAGCATGGCGATTAAAATTGTACAATACGGTTTGATAATATGCACAATTCTTTTCAACTCTAATCATATAAGTTTTGAACTTGTACTTTTGTTGAAACGTCTGTTAGAAATACTGAGCAGCGCCGAACTTCGCTGTAAAGAGACTTCGCAAAGCAAAATGATTGATCTCGGTATCTTGCTCGCAAGATGCCACCGCAAGAGACGGGAGAATTTGGATGCTATGGAAGCCGTAGAGAATTGTATCACAAAACTGCCATTTTTCGACAACATAGATTTGTTGATTGTGCATTGGACAAAGGCAAAGATATCGGCATCAAAAAATGGCATGACAGGACTGCAAAATCGGACCTTAATAACTAAGCTGAAGGAAATAATCTCAGAAGACCAAATAGTGATACTTCTACTTGCTGAAATAGAATCTTACAAGAGCCTTTCAAATTCTGAAAGAGGTTTTGCTGCTGTCGCAATTAACGAAGCTATCTCCTATCCCACCTTGCCAAATGACCGCAAACTACCTTTGCTATGTAGGAAGGTTATTCACCAGTATGAAGCCATGAAAACTTCTGATGCAGAGTCTGATATAGTCGACGTTTTTCTGGAGGCATATGCACTTTGCACAGATAAATCAGCTACTTGGGAATCGTTTGTCCAAGTAAAATTGATACATTTCTTTCAGGACTGGATGAAAGCATCTCAGTCAGTGTCACTGCAGAACCTTCACCACTTGGTGGAATGCTATGCCGAAGCAGCTACATGTTCCTATAACATACTCAACATCAAGAATACCACCGATATATGTTATATGGCATTCGTATCGCTACGTTTATTCGGGGAGCCAATAAAAGCCGTGTCACTTCTGATCACAATGAATCAGCTGGTAGAAAAGCAGGGATTACAGAACAAAGTCGATTGTCAACTGGTTTCAAAAAGTCTCTGCTTGTTGTCATGTTTGATAAGTGATTCATTTTCTGTATTAGAACAGCCCCTACTAGCGGAAAAATATGCAAAGAAAGCTCTTTCTGAATGTGAAAAACTTAGCGATCTTCCAGATGATAATGAGACCTCTTATTTGACTTTCTTAAGTCGACTCGCTTTCGCCAAAGCTATTCGTCAGTCCTCACAAGCTAACGAGTGTGATGATATACTTCGACAATGCTTCAACGATGCTTTTGTTGGACCGGAGAAAACTAAAACCTCGCATCTTGCCACCATGGCTTCAGTAAAATTATATCTCATGGCCGGAAAAATGCTGAATGAAAAAGAACCGTCGATATGTTCATTGTTGATGGCTAACAAAAAGATACTGATGATGATGGAAAAACTCAATCCTCTAATCTATAATGGCAAATGCGAGAATCTGAATAAATGCTGTCCCCCATTCAGTATGTCATCAGGAGACTCAAATACTGATGCCGTAATGCAACTAACTGTAATAGAAGAAGTATTGTGTTGTTTGCATGATATTTGCAGTGCCTACCTCAGGTTAGGAGATGCAAGGAAGACGTTGTGTTACCAAAAAATCGGCCTAGAAATTACAAATGCTTTATCGCTGCAAAAGTGGGAATTGAAATTTCAAACAATCAAATTCAAGTTATATTCTGTTTGTCTAAGGGAAGATAAGATCGAGCAATTTTCTAACTATATCTGTTACATAATATCATGTTTTGAAAAGGAAAACTTGGGATCCGAGTACACTATGCCAACAGATAATGTTTCTGCTGAAGATGTTTTGGAGGATATCAACAGACGTTTGATATCACCTTACTCACAGATGGGTTCAAACGACTCGGATGCCATTCCAGTCTACTCTAAGCCGATGGACATCGACAGCTACGTTTCTAAGTCAAATTTCGTTTCAGCAAGTCCAGTTAGTACCAGGCATACAACTTTCAAAGAGAAGATGTACCCTCTTCCGCAACTCTTCAAGCATGCGCTGAAATGCAAATGCCAGGCCTGTTCTAATTTTGATTTAATATCATTGCAATTCGAATATGCTCTTATTTTAGCCCAGTACTGCTTGCTCACTGGGAGATTGAAAGAAGGTCTGAAGATTTGTGAGAAACTATCTGGCAGGGTCGAAAAATTTGCCCATATAAAAATAGATTATCAAGAAGACGAGAAGGAACTGAGGATTCTGAGATCGCATGTTGTTGCTTGTAATCTGGTATATGCCGAATTGTATTATTACCAAAAAAATGAAGAACTTTCGATGCAGTTCATGGCAAAGGTTGAACATCAACTCGAAGTTTTTAATATGGACAAGTTCTCCAGGACACATCTTGAAGCAAAGGCCGACTTACTTAAGGCGTTACTAATTCAACCATTTCCATTATTATTGGATAAGAACATGCCTCTGGATCAACTTAACAAAATAGTTGACAGCTTATCCGCTTGCCACCTGTCTGAAGACAAAGTCCAAATAAGCACACCAGTTGCCAAGAAGCCTCAGCCTAAAGTAAGAACAGTAAGATCATCTGCCAGAAGGCAACTTATTAACACGGATGACACAAAAACTCAACTCAAAAACTCATGCAAATCAAGAACTCCATGCAGATCAAGAAAAAAATCCACCTTGGAAACTACAGAGAAATTTCAAATATTCTCAGATTCGGATTCAGTCACGAAAACTAAAAAGAAAGACGTTAGAAAGAAGAAAAACACTCTTCTTCCGGTGCCAGAATTGCCAAATGTTGAAACGGTTGTAGTGAGCAGCGAATACGACTTCATTTCTAGCGACACCGATTCTTCGCCCGTGAAAGCTTCCAATAACCTAATGCAAGCGAGAAAGGTCGCAACCAGAAGGCATCGTAAAAAATTTGCACCAATCTACACTACAGAAGATCCAGAAAAACTTCGTGTAATGGAGAAAAACTCCTCTACATCAAGAGAATTGAGAAAAATTTCGTGTCAAAATAGATGTGTACCTGCGAATGGTGGTGCATCTTCCACCGTGAATATAGAGCTGAAAATCAAGCATTTGTCTTCTGCTCTGACAAAAGCTAATGTCGTTAGTGATTTCTGGCTTGTAAAACAATCTTCTCAAGCTTTATCTAATGCCTATTATCATCTGTACATGGAAGGAATCGACGACCATACTTCCGTGAAAGCCACCGCCTATCACCTGTTTTCATTTGGTGTGTCGTCACGGACTGTCATCTATGCAAACATCAGCAATAAGTTCGTACGGTTAGAAAAGGGATTTTCTGAAAAAGATCAATCTTCTAAACAATATATCACATGGCTGAGCGAAACAGTTAGAGATTACAATCCTATATATTCTTTGTCTCAGTGTGCTGATGACACAAATTCCTACATCAATGGCCTCACAGATTACATGCCAGCAGGCTGGACAACTTGTGCCATTTCTTTGGCAAAAATTAACGATGATTCTGCCACTATGCTATCAAGGCTAGAAAAAGGTTGTGTTCCTGTGCACATGCAGATCCCTGGGAAGAAGATTCAAGACTTTCTGGATACTTTTGACAATATCATGGATAGAAATATAACCACAATGAAGTCAAGAGACAAAAGCAATTGGTGGACTCAGAGAAGAAATGTGGATGCGGAAATGAAAACATTGTTAGAAAATCTCGCCCAGAATACACTGGGTCATTTTCGGGGAATGCTTTTAGGAAATGTAATGGACAATGGCCAGCATTGTCTGATTCTCTCTGATGTAAAGACTATAGCTAAAAGGTTCCAGTTAAATGATGTAAAACAGCAAGAGTTATACATGTTTTTTAACAGCTGGTATTGTTTGAACGCAGAAGAAAAACTTTTGAGCTCGGCACATCTGTGTGGCAATGTTAATAGCAGTGAAGCTGTGGAGATATCCACTGACATTGAGAGAATGTCAGCCAAATACCAAATGGATAAACTTCCAAGACATCATGTGATACTGATTCTTGACAAAGAAGTGCATCGTCTTCCCTGGGAAAGCTTGCCGCTACTTCAGACCCAGTCTACAACCAGACTGCCTTCTACAGACATCTTGAAGATGCAGCTGAAACTTTTGCAACATTCGAGTAACACTGTCGCGTCCGAAGGTGTCAATTTAAATGATGTATCTTATGTTATAAACCCTAAAGGGGATTTGGTCAAAACTCAGAATAGATTGGTTGACTGGTTTTATAATCTGCCCACGTGGAAAGGCATTGTATCACGTGCTCCTTCCTCCACTGAATGGGCTAAGAGTGTAACCGATTTCGATCTATTTATTTATTGCGGTCATGGCTCCGGGGAAAATTACATGCCGCCTGAGGGTTTCTTAAAAATCAACACGCGTGCTGTCTCGCTTCTGATGGGCTGCAGCAGTGGCAAACTTGAACAAGGTGGAATTCTAGAGCCGGACGGTATTGTGGTTTGTTATCTCCTGTCCGGAGCTCCTTGTGTTTTAGCCTGTTTGTGGCCGGTTACGGACAAAGACATTGACAAATATCTTGCGGCTGTGCTCACACAATGGTCTTCCAACAAAGATTGCAATGAAACTTTGCCAGTATGTGCTAGAAAAGCGGAATCTGTTTGCAAAATCAGAACAAATGGGTTTGCATGTGTTGTTTATGGACTTCCAGTCCACTGCCAGATTTCGATTGCAAAGTTTATTGAGAGTATGCCTGAAGGTTTGCTAGAGAAGTGATTAAGAATGTTGATAAAATTTGTTCAATATAATGCCGAAATTGTTTTTAGTTAATTGCATTTTACATATCTCGCAATATCACTATAAAAAATATATATTATTTAGCTGTGTTATTATGTGTACGAGCGGGGATTTGCCACATCAACTGAAACTAGTTGTTCAAAAGGGATTGAAACGGAATAATAATCGGATGCGATTTACAGAAGCTGAAAACTCAAGCGAACAATTAATAGACAATTTTTTTTGGCTGTAACTTTCCTTTTTGTTTATTGGATGAAAAATGAGTATATTCAAAGCAAGCATGCACCAACCATTTTAGGTAATCATAGAAACCAACAGATGAGAAAATTCATTCAGTGTTTGTGAATGCATACAGCAAAAGTGTTCTTTTTAATAATTTATAGATATACATTCTGAATAAGCTCCAAAAAAAACTACTAGGTACATAACATTATATAGAATTTCAAAACAAACAATAGTGCAAAAAGAGCCAACTGGAGCAGATAGTTGTAAAAGTGCAAGTAGGACAATATAAATTTGAATACCATCAAAATTGATTGAATGATGCCCACAATATTTTTTTGAAATAGACAGCGGAAAACATAATGCAGCTTCAATGCATTATTTCGTAAGTGTTTAACCAATATACAACTGCCCACAAAAGTTGGCCATCTCTGCTCTACTTGTGACAACACACCCTGCTCACTCGTCTAGTGGTCTAATATGCGTAGGTTCCCAGACACTATCTTGTTTTCTAGAAATGCTCCAGATGGTATATCAATACGCTCTCCATGATTGGCAATTATAATGACTGTTCCCTGTTAAAATTTAGAAAAAATTGCATCATGTTACGTTCATTTAGTGTCGTATGGGCTTATTGAATAATTAATAATCACCTTTAAAGTAACATCTTTGCCAAATGTCACATCGCCGCTGACAGTCAAATGATCTAATTCAAGCATGTCTGGGATAGTTTCGAAACGACTAAGGAACTTGTGAACCTGCAACATAAGATGACTACAATGTTTAGCGATAGGGCTGTCATAAACGAAGTATCATATTCAAATACGATACAGACCTTTGAAAAATGCTCATCCCCCAGTTTTATTAACGGAGTAGTGGGGAACATCCGCTGTGGGCTCATGCGCATTGATCCATGCTTAAGTTCGTATAAGTTACTCATGACAAGCAGTAAGTCCGATGTTTTTTTCACGGGCAGAAACCGACTTCGTGGTACGTTTATACCTTGATAACAAAGGGATAAAGGAATTTGACTTGTGACATACAGTAAATAGATTGTGATGGAATCCAGGGATCATAAGAATAAAATTTCAACACCGATTGAACAGCCCATTTGAAAGAAATTAAATTACCTATTGCATTCTCGAAATTCTTAATGCCTGCTCCTGATGCTGTTTCAAGCTGAATGACGTTTATTCCATTAGGCAATCTCTGTCAATATAGCGGTAGATGATGTAGAAAACTACTAGAATATATTATGCCATCTTAATGTTTATATGAATAGCTCTCGTACCTTATTATTAACGATGATTTCGATATCCAGAGTGTCCGTTTCGACTAGGCGTTTCACTGCACTCAGTTTCATCCAGAGATTATTTGTGTTGAATATCTTGAACTTTGATACACTCTTGAATTCGTCAACATGTTGCTTTGGAACCTGAGCTATTTCCAGAAGTCTGAGCTTGTCTTCATATTCAATGAGAGTTCCACCCTAATAATTATTGACGAAGATAGTATTACGTAATGCTTGAGTGCATATATGAAAAAATCATTAATATCTGAATTCCAGTTACCTTTACATCAGCTCGTGTCTTATCAGTTACTTCCATGACAAATTCAGAACCGCAGCCGTTTAGTGGGTTCACCAACATGTTTAAAATATCTGAAAAATGCTAAGTCAAGGATACAAATCTTGTATGTTATAAATGATTTATATACTGTATATAACATTGATGCGGTGTGCAAGTTTTTAAATAGGTATCAAGAGATTGAAAAAAAATGTTATAGGGAGATGAAACTTTCATTGGGAGCTGGGTATCCTGTTTTTTAAAGTACCACAAGGTCTAGTATAAAAAAATGTCATAAGATGGAGAAGATTTGCATTATGTTACTTAATATTAGAAATATATTTTTGGTTCAAGCCAGTGAGAATCAGTTTAAAGGTTGTTAGTAGCAGATGAAGATTATCATTGGAATATTGTATTGATAGTATTGATGCATATACTGGGAGTGCAGGGAAGTTTTAAGCTTATACTGTCAGAAAAAGGATACGGAGGTCAACTGTTGCTCCAAGATTGTCTATGTTTGAAACAAACATATATTCCCGTCCTTCCGCTATGAACTTCTGCAGCAATCCGGATGTTACGAAACATTCATAAATATCACCGTGACCAGGAGGATACCAGGCCTCATGTTCTCCTTCAATGCGCTGGGCGATAGGTAAGAGAGTCTCTTTGTTGATACGCGGGTATCTTTATAGGCAAAGTGTGACAGAATTCAGTTTTCAAACAATTCCATCGGTAATGAAACTATTCAAACTTTATACACGTTATAGTAACTTTTAGAAAATACCTGTTTTGATTGAATGTATGAATTTTAATTTGACAAGAAGCGTATTTGCGCAGAATCATGTCTGTGTCCTCGTCAGTGTTGAAGGAGTTCATTAAAACGAGAGGAACATCACTATTATACTTCTTGTTCAATAGCTGCAACATTCAACAATAAGATTCATTTAAGTCAGTATATACATTTCAAAATTAAATTAATCCTCAGATTTATAAGAGTAACTATACCTCAATTTGTTGCACTGTGAGATCTAGAAATGTTAAACCACTTCGTACAGATATTAAACTTTTGGGTCCAGTACAGCCCATACTGGTTCCCAGTCCTCCGTTCAGTTTAATGACCACGAGTTTTTTCAGCAACTCGCTTTCGCTGGACACGAGTGGTGACGATGAGATGTCCTTGTAATCTCTAATCTGAAAATGAGGGTTCAGATAAGTGGTTCAAAAAATAGTATATGTCGCTGCATACAAAATACTTTAAAATAACTTACCGATCCCTGGGGAGGTGGTTTGATTTTGTCCCAAACAACAGCTGGTCCGGTTTTAGTCAAAAACGTTTGAAAGAGATGCTGAAAACCTTCGAAATTCTTTCTGGCTTCCTATAGATATGGATATATTCAAATAGATTTGAAATTAAATTCTTATAGTTCCTTACTTATTAACTATCAGTGATAATGACCCATACTACAAAGTACATGTGAATAAAGTAAAATCCAGATGTCTAGCCATACTACTACCAGGACAGACAATTCATGCATTCTAACCTCTCTTTTATTTGGATGGGCAGTCAACGAAAGCTTCTCCATTTCACAGCGCAATGCTGTTTGAGCATCATTTTTCATCAGCTGCTGGAACTCCATCACGCTTTGTCGTCGTTCGAGCATGTGTGAATCTTCCCGAATACCTGAAGCTAGTGGATCAGAGAACAGAAGCTCCCAGTCCACGTAGTTCGAAGAAGACTGTCGTCCAATACCTTAGTTACATAGTAAAAAAAAAACATCTCAATTTGATTGAAGAATTTAAGCATTGCCAACTTAGTGTATAAACTCAATCAGCTTGACGAAATTCATATACGGAGACAGCAAGTCGAATTGAATTCGAGTCTCCTAAACTGATTCGCTATCTCCTACAATCAGACACTTACATATAAAACATCTTTACAAAACCGTAAGCTAAGCTAGCTACAAAGTTCTTGATAAAGATAGATCGAATGTCAAATAATATAACACATATAAGAGCACCACGGGTGTAAATCATCGGCGTGAAGTGATCACACACTTTCTCATCCTACAGTTTACTAAGTATTTCGTCGAAGCGTTATAACGTCACTACAAAAATGGGGATTTTGCGCCCAAAAAAAAATCAGAAAAATATGAACCGACGATGATAAAAGTGATACTGCATCTTGCACCCTGCATATTGTAGATTGCCAGCAATATAAGGCCAGTACTGTACGGGTTAAATTCCATTGAATTTAAACCGAACCATGTATTCGTGACAATATGGATGCGGTATCGTTGATGCCGTTTTACTTGGGTAAATACACTCGGGCAAATTTTTACTCGACCTACAGATGTCAGCCAGTAACCACAGCATGTGCTCGATTACGATATACATTATACAGTATACATTCTGCATTTATCTTATATCGTTCGTACGCGATGAATCACGAAAAACAGGAAGAAATACAAGAATGCAAATTGCAATGCTGCGCCGTTCTCCAGAAAATCAAGTACTGTACACGATTTCTTTTATATCTATTTCAGAAGGGTTAGAAGTAATATTTACATGCGCGTATTCACTTCTACATCTACCACCAACGGTATGGTATGACTGCATATTACGAAATCTAACACATCCACGTGTTTATTACGGTGTGAGGTGACACGTTAATGGCAATGACGAATTATTTTGCTTGCAACGTATAAACACGACTTATCCTGCTCCATCAGTGCGGACACAGTTTGTTGGGAAACAATAATCACGCTTCAAAAACTAAATTAACGCATGTCTTTCCTGGCATTCTCCCACAAAATTACACGATACGCAACTATGACTATTAACAGCGGAAAATCATTGATTACTAACTTTAGGGGCGGCAACAAGCGATTTGTTATAAATTCAATCAACTTCGAATGTAACGCAACTAGCTGGTCGCTGTTTTCGTAATTATTGTGGCATAAGTCTGCACAGTAGAATAGCACTATATGTGATCGGTTGACACTGCATACGCGCACCGTTACATAAGATTACTTATACAAGGGACTCGAGTGTGTTGAAAAAATCGACTACTACAAATGATTTAGTGATGAAAAATAGTAACCTAAAATATTCGATATAAATTCCCTTACTTACCGAGCATATTTCTTTTGTCGTGTTTTTGCCTCTATTATCAAAAAGTTCAGAATTGCTAAGCAAACTAGATCCGCTAGATCCGCTAAAATGAATTATCTATTCTAACAAATATTTCAAAAGTTATTAAAGATTTGACCTGTAACTGATACCTCAAACATATCTTCGATATTTTTACATAGTTAACCTGCTACAATAACACAATAATAATAATACGCAACTGAGCACCTTCACTTTATATCCGATTCTGGCAATCTTTAACTGCTTGTTAACGAATGCGCGAATCCAATTAATTTATGAAAAAAGGAAGTTAAAATCCTATAAGAAAAGAGGCGAGGCGAACACATTAGCATCATTCAGTCGAAGAACAAATGATAACGATCAACGTAAATCGTCACAAAAAACAGTAGAACAAGTTGCCCTAGGCGTTGCCATGATTGGACTAAAGAGGAAGAACCAGTATAAAGGTACGTGTCATGCATTAAGTAAAACCAAACAACTCTGTATTGTGGTTTTACTGACTTTACTACTGCGTGTTCATTCAATTACGAGGACGTGGTCAAATATATAAAACTAAGTCTGATTGTTGTCGTAAACATGTAATACGCTAAAGTTTTTTGACTATTGACACTGTGAGTAGCAAACAACGATATTAATTTTTTTTTAGTATGTCTAAACTCTAAACAGTAGTCGAGTGCCTGAAGCAAGCAGGAGCTGCAAAAACGTGCAACTATCTAAAATATAGGTAAATTTGAACGATCATAGGTGTACACTATAAGGTAATGTAAAACATTGTTTTGAATCGGTGTGCTACATTTTATGCATCCGGGTTTATCATGTATGAGTCATAAAAAAATATTCGTATATTCGAGTCAGTGATAACCCTGTATTCGTTAGTCCAGCGACACCTGCTTAAACCAATATTTCCGGCTGCTACGTGGCGCATTTATTTATTATTCCAATCAAGCCATAATGCGGATAGGCCTGCAAAACTCTAACAAATCCATACACTTTCTTTAGGGCCGATTGTGCTCGTTATTTTGACTTGATAATTGTATATGGCGACAAAACTGACGAACCGACAAAGGGACGCAGAATGTTTATACGATTGAAATGTTGAAAAATTTAAATCTTACAATCCCTGATATGATAGTTTTAGCGTACTCGCTGTAACGATTACTCTACTAGCCAAAAAAGGAACCAGCGAATTCGTAGGATTTAAAGCAAATCCTGATACCTAGTAGAAAACACAACTGACATACCTAACATCTAGTGCTGTAGAAATTGACTAATTCAAGTTATTGTAATTATCAGTAAACTAGAGCAAATCTTACCTGGCATCCAGGATCCAGAATCTTATCAAAGTTCAAGTTCAATCGGCAAAGTAGTACGTTTAATTACAAATCTGTAAAAGTTTCAGCATACTAATAATCAAGAGATATTTGGATGGAGTATTAGTATAAGATTCCGCCGTAGACGTACACACCCTTAGTAAACTTTAAAATTTTAGTTGACAGGTGTGAATCAGCAGTTAAGGTTGGTGTTGAAAGGTTTTAAAATAGTCAAGGTTACGAAAGGCTCCTTGTATTTTTATACATTTGAAATCCAACTTGTTTTTCCCACAACCCAGCGGATAAGTTGCTCTCCATTTTACAGTCGTAAAAAGAATCATAAGCCCTGTCCCTACTGTGTTTTCGTAGCTACTTGCTATGAAGGTTCTGTGTAGTGAAGCGTTGAATCCTGCGATGTTACGGATCACATTATAATTTACCCGTCCGTATATATTAATGTAACTTTGCCTTCCAAACTATAAAGGTATACCTTATATCTCCTTTCTTTATTCCATTTTATAAAACTGTAGCTAAAGATTCCTTTACATGCATACGTGATAGCTGTTCTAATAACCTATTTTGTTTAACAGCTGGTTAAATCCCAATATAGTGCTATCCACAAATCGTCTCATGCTCTCAGTCGTACTATTACTATAACTATTACACGCACACAAGCTTATATATTGTATCCATTGTACCTTCGGTATCAAACAGTGAATGGAAATTCCGGTACAGATAACATGCGGATACGTGGTATATCGTAGTCGCAATACAATACAATACTATGTTAAGGCTATATTCGCAATACTTGTCGCTTGTGCCCTTATTCTAATCATACGTTCATATCATACTTTTGTCGTTTCCCCTCTACGCCTTCCGACTGAATCAAACGAAATTCCGGTTCACTGATTCTGCCTCACCCTACCGTTATCCCCCATTCATAAAGGCTGATCATTAATAACTTATTTATTTGTGCAAAGTGAAAATATCAAGAGTATGTTAGAATTATATGAGCATACCGATTACGCACTGTAGCATTACGACTGACTCTACGTAAGTAGCGCTATTTGTCTTACGCAAATATTTATAGAAAGCGCTTTTACTGAGAGCAGTCACGTGATTTGATTTGAGAAATAGAATCAATTTTCGAACGCGCTAACACGTTTTACTTTGCGTACAGTATACACAGGTATAGCAGTAAATAAGGTATTATAGATTTAGTTGTTGAAATCACTTAATTATAGGAACGCATTCCGGAGTCGGGTCGCTCCAACTGATGTCAGTAGCGGACTTTCTGGTACATATAGTAAACTGAACACCAACTCTCTTGTAACCGATATTACACGTAAATTCACAAGTTGATCTCAATTTAGCGGCGTCCGAACACAGCGTGAATCCGCTCTTTGGACTGGATATTGCTTTTGGGTCGCAGCCCAATTCTAAATATGAAAATAAACACGAATTTGTTACTGTGAAATCGTGGGAAACTACAAATCTCCATGGAAAATATTATTGCGAGGATTTAGATTTTACCTCTGCATTCTGGCCACTTCCTTGTCCATTTTCCAACATCACTACCATCTCCCTTTCCAGTACACGATGTGCTGTTGTATCCTTTCAGTAGATAACCTGGTAGACAGGTTATCGTACATTGTGATAAATATTTGTTTTCCTTGGTACAAACGACGTCACTGTTTGTCGGGCGGCTAGAAAAAAATTAAAATCCAGTGTAATGTTTTCAAGCTGTGAGCTGTGACAAGATAAGATGCCTGATCCATTTAAACTAGAATCTTTTTAATAATAACGCAATGTAGTGGCTTACTACAAGTTATGAGTGTATCTCTCTCTCCCGCGGAATAGGTATCAATTGATGCAGATAATATTTCACTTACTGTTCCGGACATCTGACCGGTGTGCATAGCGGAGCACGGGATGTCCACTTTTTCTCCCTCAAACATTTCACCCTGAGCGAATTTTCCGTATTAATTCCGTTTGTTGTGTTCATGTAATGGCCAGGATAACACGAAAAAATACATTCACTTCCCACTCCGTGTCCAGAGCTACAGGCAACCTTGCCTCTGTTTGGCGCCCTCTGACGTTCGCGACAAGTCGCCCCTGAAACAGTATTGCGTTATTTCATGTTCCGGCGGAAAAAATGATTTGGTCGTTGGGAAATGATATATGTTTGTACTTTTGCACTTTATGTCTTCTTGTGACCACATTCCGTAAGCATTCGCTGTTAGTTTGTCTGTACATTTAGCGAAAGAACGAGATGTGCTTAGTTCATATCCAACGTTGCAGGTGTAGTCGCATCTTGAATTGTAATTAACACCATCCGAGCAGCTGACGTTGCCATATGCTACATTTCTTTTGAAAAAATAAACAAATAAACTAACAACCAGTGATGTATTGCTAAAAAAGAGGTAATGGATGGCAGGGTTGAAAGCCTATACAGGTGGGAACTTCAAATTTTATAAAATTATGATTGGGTGAATAACGGTGTATTTTAAGGTTGCCACGTGACCTGCACAATTGTTGATGTCCATTTTGAATATTAATGTCAAAATCAAGCAATGTAAAAGAAACATAGAGCAGTAGTCGAATCGATATAATACAGTCCATAAAACTTACATTTGAAGCGGTTTGCAGGTTACTGGATTACAGGTAGGTGGGCCGTTAGATGACCAATCTCCTTCTCCGGAGCACGTAATATCCAACTGGCCCGATTTTATCAAATAGTTGTCAAACGATGCCATATAATATCCCTTATAGCAGCTAAACGTGCATTCACTGAGAAATAGGTTTTTGTTGGAGCATGCTATCCGTCCATTTTCAGGCTTATCGAAACGCGGCGCGCAGCCATTTCCTGTATAGCAGGGACAGGAAAGGATGAATGAACAGAGCTGTAATAGTTATAATCGACCAAAAAGGAATTGTGCCAGGCCTTAACAATTCCACAACAATATTAGTCATTTACAGCAGATAGGTGAGAGAAAGCAAAGTAAAGTTATTTTGAAATATCGCACTTTAATGTTATTATCATAATAAGTTTTTAAACAGTGATATTGTGTGCTGACAGTATCTTGACGGAGCTTCTTTCATTCAATTTCTAGTTCCTCTAGATAAAGTTTTTCCTAAACAACAAAACACGCTCTCTATATATACAGTAGAACCTCGAGTAAAAATTCGCAGTACGAGCGACCGTCATACACGTCATACACAGCGGCAAGGTAAAGGGAGGCAATAGATAACGTTGCTAGCTTACGTCATCGATTTTTAATAATTCTAAGAAATAGCACGTGCTCAATTTACCGCGCTCCTCCCACCAACGCAGTCTGCATTCGCTCAATTCTTGCTCGAACACTAATAAAAACCTTTAATTTCCTGTATAATCTATTAGGTTTTTATTACTTGTACACATGTATTGATTTTTATTTTAACTGCGCGTTTTCTGTTTAAACATATTTTTTTTAAATTAAAAAATGCGTTCTTCGTGGTTTTTGGAGGCTGGAACGGATAAATTAGTTTTTCACAATTTTTTAATGAGAAAAATCGCTATATTATAATTGATACGAGTAAATTGTAATACAAGCTCGGTATGGGAACGAATTGAACTCGTACGACGAGGTTCTACTGTATATATATTTGTTTGTATGTGAATACACGTACTGCCCACTGCCGTGGGATTTTCGTAAATCGGAATAAATCTAAAGAAACGTGGCATCCCACAACTCGCGAATTGACAAGTTGTAGAAATCAAACGTGGCGTTGTATAGTCTAGCACTCTAGTGTGTGGGTTTGTGGTTTCCTATTTAGAAATGTGTTAGCTTCCACAAAAGTGAAAGCAAATATATAAATATACAATTTTTGTCGTTCCAACAAACTCAATCTTAGTTCACTAGAGCTTGTGTAACACTATTTATTTCTGATGTAGTTTTTAAAAGTCAAACCTTGAGTAATAAAATGCCTTAGGGCCTTTGTTGTACTTTTATATTAATTCTTGGCAGTCCCTTGTCGTGTTTGCTTATTTAGAAATTTGCTCTATAAATCGGTGTTGTACTTACTTATGCATTTTGGCTTTTTACTAGTCCACTTCCCCATTCCTTTAGAAATCACGTCGTCAGTACAGGTTACTGCTTCTTCTCCCTCGAGTACATATGCTACTTCGCAGTCGTATTTACATCGGGATTTGAAGTAATTTCCCGTGGTACAAGACGCCTTGCCGTTGGTAATGGATCTAGATTTGAAAATGACATAAGGTTAAAACATTTTCTCTGTGGCCACTAAATGAGTACGTAATGAGTAATGAGTTAATATTCGAGGAAAAAAATACGAGAATATATATCCATATTTCTTCCTTGGAAAAAATTTATATTTTCAAATAATTCAATGATATACATTATTTATGGTACATGCCCCAAGCAAGTTTAGAATTTCCTCAAATTCTCACGAAAGATCAGATATGACAAAATTTCAAGCTACTGCTCGTTCGCTTCTGATTTTTTTTCCATTCATATAAATGCAAATTTATGACTAAGTTTCAACCGGTCTGAGCTGACTGCTTTGGACATTAGGTTTATTCTTGTCAAATTTCAATTGATTATGGTGCATGATTGATTATTAGGATGCAGTGTCTGGATATTACGACAATAGAATCTTCAATTTCTTTGAACCTCGCCCTATTGGCTTCAATCCCCGCGAGTTTAATTATCCATTAAAAACAGTAGGTAAACTGACCGGAATCGAAACGCATTTGCAAGTATCGGACGATCAAGATTAAAATCATGAAAGTGTTAAATAAATCAATTTTCGAAACGGTAAGCACGATCCTGTAGATTGTCGTGTTTACCGGGCAAACCAGTTTTATTGTAACACATTGCTGTTTGGTATTACGTGTCGCAACATGGGTTAACTCAATTTACGACGTCTGATCGGATTAGTTTGCTGAGAGAGTTCGATCGTTTCGTGTTCATAAAAACGTCAATTTAAGAGTGATGAAATCACGACATCACTCGGAGACGTCGCGACGGCAACATTCATTATTTGTTGTTTATTTTACGCAAGCATTTATATTCTCATGTGATTTTTGAATGCTATTCGTAAACCAGAAGTCCATTTTTTTTATCTACTTTACTTTAAGTCCTGTCACAATTCTTTTATATTACAATATTTCGTTAAATGAACTTTCAGTATGAATGTATAAAAAACACCTGTATTCCGGATCACACCGCAAATGTTTGCACGATGGGGCTGGTTTAGTCCAATCCCGCGTTGCGTCGATACATACAACAGAATAATCGTTTTCGTCAATGTAACTTTTATCTCTTGATGTCATGTAATATCCTCGTTTGCATGCGAAGCTACATATGCTTCCGAATTTGTATTTGTCTGTGCAGGACACTCGGATTTTTTCGTCTGTTTTTGGCTGTCGTTTGCAACCGGTAACTTAAAAATAACAAAAAGGTGGATGTATGGCAATAGTTTTCTATATACTGTATAAACAATGTGCAAGCTTCGGCTAGCGGTTATACTGTGGCAATTTTAAAATATTTCTTTTTTAGAAAATTGGCATCATTGCGATTCACAGATACTGTATGAATACGATGAATAAGAAATTTAAACTAAATAAACTTTGTAAAGTATAACGTCAAAGCAGGCAAATTGCGAGGTAATTACTTACGTATACAACGTGGTTGTGGTGAAGTCCATACTCCTGGAGTTTCAATCGTTCTACCCCTCCGGCAAATAGATCTGGTTTTTCCAATTGCATCGTAGCCTTCATCACAAAGAAATTTGCAGTGTGATTTGTAGTTGTTGCTCTCGCTACATTCGATGATTCCGTGTTGCATAGTACTGTATAGAAAAGTTTTTTTTCAAAACCGTTTTTCTCCCAGATCTAATTTATGGGCTTGGTTCTACTGGAAATCGTGCCGATAGATGTAAATAAATAAGGTTTTAACAGAAACTGAAAATGCATTTGTGGCAGTATCGGTCATGTTTAAAATCAACGTGCGTTGTCTGTTATCAATGGAATTGGCACTTATTGCTTATTTTCTATTCTTGGAAACAAGCTAGACCGATGTAGCTTCAACCGCAGTACAATTTCTATTATTCTATGTAATTTGTGGTGTCTTATAAAAAAGATTGGAGCTACAACTGTGATGTAAACTAAAACGTAATCAGATATTGCGTACCACATGTTGTTGTTTGTTTGTTTGAAATTGTATTTTCTTTAGTTCACTTGGTGTTTGTAATGCTACTAGACCAAAATCTAACATCGAGGATTTAACACAATTTTTGAGGTGAAGAAGTTTATTATCAATTGTTACTTAAGTGATTCATTAATAATTGATTCATATTTAGTTTTCAAAGAAGTATTCCCACCCAGTACACCACTGAATATACATATCTTGCTAATTCAAATTAAGTACAGTTCTGTATTTATGAATACCTGAATACGGGATAACACTTGATTTTCGAACACATGACAACATCCTCTGACCAAAGTCCACCATTGAGACAGGTCAGCGTGAGCTGTGTTAGAATTCTCGTCCTTTTTGCAATGGATTTCAGAAACGTTCCCTCGTTACACGCAAATGCGCAAACGCTTCCAATATTATTAGAATCAGAACAAGTCATTTGACCGTTTATTTCTTCGGTTGCCAGCTCCGTACATTTCACAGCTTTTGTAAAATACATAATTGAAAAAAATTACCATGACAGATCATGAAATGTCATGAGGTTCAGATGAATTGAAAAAGTATTGTCAGAGTTGCAGATATAAAACTCGTTGGTTGAATCCACTGCCGTTTAATTAGCATTCTTGCAAAAATTTTCCTCGTACACGTTACAAGGTGTTTCGTGCTGACTGTGTTTACCTTATTTCGGAATTATCGGATTTAAAATAACCACATGGAAATTACATACTAAGCTATTTTGAAGTATTTAAATACAGGACATGATTCTTTTTCTAGACTTTTTGGACTGTAATCGGTTACATGGGTATCAGGTACCTACGGATATTGAAAAAATTACGAGATAGCTATTCCCTAATGTGATCAAGCTGGTAATCGGAAGTTAAGGTGTTCGGATACCTCCCACAATGCGTTGTAGCAGGACCATTGATGTGGCAGGTCTACTACAGTATATAGAGAAATCTCTGTTGCTGGAAATGAATGACAGAAACCCCTATCTGTAACATGTGTACAGGTCACTAAATAAACTAAATGATTAACAAGTTAATACCGTAACAAATTGGAGCCTCATAGTCCCAAACGGCCATTGTTCCATTTTCGTTCATTATACAAGAGACAGTTGATGAATTTCCCCGAATCTCGTATCCGTAGTTGCAAGTAAAATTGCAGAAACTTCCTAGAACATTTTGATTCGTGCATTCCACTTGTCCGAAAGCTGGGTTTAACTGCTCAGTCTTGCATACTATTGCTGCAATAACAATTCGAAATTCAGATTGAACTCGGTACGAAAAACGATAAAAATGTATTGCAACGCAGACATACGTTCACACGCTGGCATAGCACCAGACCAGGCACCGAAACCAGTAATTTGGTATGGTATACTCAGGAGCGTGCATTCTCTAGTGCTGTTCCCAACCATTCTGAATCCTGGCAAGCAGGTGTATCTGATATCAAAAGGGGTAAAATTATCGAAATTAAATTAATATGGGGCGTGTTAAAACTTAAAAAAAAGCCTTACTCGCAAACACTGTCCACTTCAACACCGTCACTGCACACTAACACACTATGCTCAGGCGCTGTTGTAGGAGGAGGGCAGTAAACTTTGTCGCATTCTGGTGCAGGGTAATCCCAGTTCATCGAAAGTACTGTGGTTGAAAAAATGAGGAGATAGCAATGAGTTTATAGGTGTGACATAACTGTGAATCGTGTTTGTTTTATAATTGTTAAAAATTCACATTTCACGTCACTGAACGTGGTCTACTACGATCTTTCTGTCAACTAGTAATATCTACAGTAGGTCAAATCAAATTTACTATAAACAATACATTCGTCACGCCTTGTCATCTATATGAAATTGCCAGTGTCTTGTAATATCAGCGATTATGATAGGAGTGGTGATCAATTTCAAAATGTTATCGATGCAGAAGGCCTACCTACAATTTCAATGAAATCATCATCCCATTCCGAATCGAATTAACGAAAGCCCTCCGGTAATATAAAACCAAGGTAACAAACAGCACTGCGGCTGTCTTATTGCAATGTCATCCAGCAACAGGGAGAAATTTGAAGCACATTTTCAATATAGAATACTTACAACATGTTGCTTGTTCTTCTCCGCGTAATATATAACCATAAACGCATTTGAATGTACATACGCTAAAAGCCATGTTCTTGTTTGTGCAACTGACTTTTCTTGTTTTGGAAGGCTTGTAATACGGCTTACATCGTTTTGCTGAAACAAAAAGTGAACCTATAGCTATTGCGAAGGAAGTACAGTAAGCCTGCAAGTAACACGTTCAATATGTTCAGAAATACCTCGGTGAAGCTATAATCTATTAAATACTTTAATAATACGTTTACATCAAATACTAAAATTCTTTCATAGGATTTGAAAATCTTCTAAAAGTTGGTAATCAGGTTTAACACTCACGGATACATCGTGGCTCATCATCAGACCAGTACGTTTTCCCCTCGCGATCAAGCATACATTGTATTTGTTCTTTTCCCTTTAAAATATATTCTGTTAAAGAAGATAAACACATTACTGATTTAGGCGAAATATCATACATCTTATTTTCCTGACTGTTCTCTAGTTATATAATATGAAGCATGTGATGGTAGTGATCGTAGTTTAATCACAGTAGAGTGAATTAAAGTTCGAATTAAAACATCTTAAGTGTGTATGTATATGTATATGTACCTTTATCGCATGAAAATGTGCAAATAGTTCTCATAGCGGTTGGATAATCTTCATTATCGCAAGATACAGAGATCCCAGTAGAAACGCGTAATTTTTTGCAGTCTGGTCGTGCTATTGGTTTTCACAGCATTTCATTCAACAGAAATAATGAGAAGCGATTAAATTTATTATTTCGTATAGTCAAGCTAAACAAATACTGTAATAAAACGTGTCATTTCTTACGTGGCTCACAACCTATCAAGTTTTTGTTACAACCGTCCGTTTCACAGCAACATCTACAAATTGAGTCAGGGTATTTAGGATTGCACTGTAACGGATACCATCCATGTCCGTTCTTGATTCGAAAAACAATATTAATTATTGTACGTATACATTTACGTAATCACCCTCCTTTATAGCAGTCAACTAATATAATAAATATAATAATGAACAACCTGTGCTTTGTCACTCCCACATGCCATGGTTTGCTTGCATGCTTTTCGAATTTGGATTTTGGACACGAACCCGGCATGATATCTTACTTCGCTACTGCAACCGATCTGAATAACGTTTATTTTATTAAGGACAAGACAGGAGTAGAGTTTCATTGAACTCAAATCTTTGTTGTTTTTCACCTGTCATCTATCGTGTATGTGCATGACTAAATATGTTGGGTGTGGACCCCAACTACATTTTAATAGTGACAATATATGGTATCTAATGGCGGAATCGGGCTTTCAACTTCATAGGGTCGTTATCTTGTATTTGTGAAATTATATACAGTTCTTAAAAAATATTGTATGTCAAACTGATGAAGTTCATTCAACTTATGAGCACATGTGGGTAATGCAGTACGAAAAAGCAATATGTAAACAATATATATTTATGTGAATAATATATAATTTAACTATTTTAACACATTTTGTTCAGTGAACTTGGTCCAAATATGGCTGTTTGTCAAGTTTCTATTTAAAAAGATTCATTCATTACATTTTTGGCATTATTTCTAGCTACTTTTCATGTCAAGCCCCTGTTTATGTCAAACAAAGGCCAACAAAACGATATCAGAAATTATATACTAATTTGCATCTGAAGGCCTTTAAATCTGAATAGGTTAACGTCTAGTAATATTTCCATTTCTTGGAAAGTACATGTATTTGCATGATATTAATAACATTCTTCTTCAGGTGTTTCACAAATATAAATACGTGATATGGCTCTCATTGTCTATCAATTAAATTAAATACCACCCTAGCACAATAAACACCTAATATGCAGTCGTGACCCTGTTGTAAGAGCAATGTTCCGTAATTCAATAAAGGCAATGAGAAATGTATTCCTTAAAGAATTTCATTGAAAAACGTTGAATGAAAAAAAACGAAGAATTATAATTTAATATTCAACAAAAGCATTTCACCCGTTCCATTGCACTATCAATGACTAAACAGTAAATTTTTTGTAGTTTTGACTCACCCCTTCACCAAAGCAATCCGCTGATCGACCTCTATCTGCACAGTCTTCGTTAGAATAGGCGTTTTCGCAATGCCAACATCGAACACCTGATAAATAAATCCTTGAAATTGATATCGCCGGGATACTAGATTACTCTCTAGCTATACAACGCTAAGATGCGTTTGACTTTCAATAAACTAAAATACAGTGGCACAGTACCTTCAGTCGATTGAAACACACAGCAGCATGCAATTCCCAATATGAATATCAAATTTACCATCGCTATACTGTATAAACAGAATTCAAATAATAATAATGATTTACGATTAGGACTAACTAAAAAATGCAAAACAAATTGTAAGTACAAGATCTACATAAATTGCAAATATTTCTCGACGTTAAACCTAGAGGTGCAGTACAAAATCGCATAACCATATTATCCCTTTGGGCATTCACTTTGTAATGGCGCATTCTTCAAATTCTAACTTTGAATCATCGCCAAATTTTACTGGACCTTTCGAAACTGGAAACTACATGCTGCATAGCAGTATCTCATACTAATTGCAAGAGAACACAAACTGTGATGGTTGCCACTGTCTCCACCTGCGCTAAACAAAATGATACGAAGAACGTTGAAATTGTTTCTTTTATTTAAGCTATCGTACTATAAACAAGCGAAGCGAGTTCAAAGAAGCTTTTAGAGCATTTTTTCATCGAAATATTGGTTTCATAAAATACTGTTATTAAGTTGTATTATATTTTACCTAATATTTCTGGAATTTACTGTTACGATTTTCTAATGAAATTATTATTGAGTCACCTCAGCCTTAATTATTATAAATCGTAAACTACGAAGCGCATAACACTGGTACCACATTGAGGAATTACATTCATCATTTTTATCTGTTTTGATCTTATATAAACCTTAACCGTAATTACCGTAGTGTCGTCGGCGTGTGTTGTACAACAACTTCGTATAAATAGTATTATAAGTAACTTTATCCTAACATAATTATCTATAGCGATCTTAAATTGCGGGTTGACTGTAGCCGACGAGGCTACTCTGAAGGCATCTGAAAAATAATAATTTGGAACTAGAATTCCAGCGCTTTTAGCTTTATCATGCGTCTACTTACTTCACATTTCATAATTTCAGTCTATTTTTTTACCCAGGATATAGATATTGACTAATAACGACGTGTCTGATTCCGCGGATTCAGGTTCTCTGCTCTTAGCCCGAACTGCCATTAATTTCCCAGGAATCAATTATAAGTTCATATACCAGAAACTCATGAGAGACTTAAATACAGTGAGTGTAGACGTTTGTTTATTTATATGTCAGCGGTACGACCTCAATCGCGTACTTAGACTTCACCATTCATGCCTTATTTTACATTTTTGTGGTCTGATTTTAGAATGGTACATTACGTTCCTATTGGATAACATGTCAGGTCGAAAGTTTATGCGGTGGTACTGAAAACGATGTACCAAAAGCTGTCATGGATTGATCTATCTTAACGTGCAATTAAGTTATTTGACAAAGTACAAGGCCATTCATTTCGAAAGAGTGCTTGGTAATCCGAAATTTGTAGAATTCTTCAGCAATGACATCAACAGCACAGGGTTACGCCTAAAGGAAGAATATTTGTCAATTTACCTCCAGTTGATAACAGTACTATGCCATATTACCATACTTCGGATTTACCCCCTTACTTTTGATTACCAAGGTTTACTGTTTAGCAACTAAATTAAGTCTCTATAAATTTACCGAAGCGCAGTGTATTTCTTTAAACTTCGCAAACTCGTGTGCTCTGTAATCGATACCATCGCTTGACTGATTTATACGAAATGAAGACCACGAAAAGCCAATTGTTTTGATTAGATAAAATCTTATAACATCACAATACACGCTGGAACTATTTTGAAGGGCATGAGGATAGAAGATGAACTACCCACTATTAATAGACGCGCCGATCAAACTAAAATAAGCAGTTCGATGACGTCCTCGCTGAGGAACATTAACTACGGGTGTTTACGACTTTTAGGTAATTGAACTCAAACCTGAGAGGGCTAGAGATCCGCTGCAATAACAAATTTTACCATGAATTGAATTAAATATAAAATTATTAGAAAACGTGATTGTCGCAAGAGATGTCTCGTCGTTTCATTTCTNTCTCATTTCTCCTGTTGTGTAAAAGCTTCTTATCCACTTTTTCGACTTCACAAATCCTCTACTTCCGCTTACTCTAAATATCGTTATGAACAAAAGTGCAAAGCTAAGCTTCAGGCTTTAGTACTTGTTTTTTGTACATCATCGAAAACTGCAACGCTAAACGGCTTTTATGTATATAGTGTTTTCTCTAAGTCGTATTTTTAGAACGACGTTATCAGCAAAGTTCACTTTAAACACCTCGGTTCAGTCATACGGGGATAAAAGAAATCAAAATGCCCACTATGAGCTGGTGGATGTGTCTTGATCGAGGACACAAAGATGGCTCTGACGAGATTCGAACCAGCAAGCTCTTTGTCGGGAGACTTACGGACCNTTTATGAATCGCTTAATAAGCCTTAATATTTAATGATTCTGCTGACATCTAGTGTCCACAATATTTGATGTAAGACAAACGCTTGAACTCCCTCACTACCGACTTTCATTTCCAGCCTTTTTCTTCGTATGAGGCTGTCGTACATAGAAGCTTATGTTATTGACCTCACGGACGGACGGGTGTGTTCTGTTGATGTATGTTATATATCCGGCTGTTCACTAATTTTGAATTCACCTTGCATCGGTTCTGTTGAATCAATACATCTCATCTACTATAGGTAAATATGTCCTATTCTTCTTAGGTATCTTTTCATTAAATTGTCTAACTTCTTCCAAAACCAAAGTGTATTCAACTCTTGGAGTTGAAGCTTCGTGAATCCCTCATTTTGAGAAAACCTTAATCAAAGCGATGTTTGCACTGCCTGGAACTAAGTAGTAACTAATTTTCTTATGTATATGTAGATACTGTGTTTAGTACCGTAGCTACGCCACATAAAATAGAATCTATATTTGTTCGTTAGGTTGAGTCACGCATAAAATGGGTCCTTGACGAACACACTATAACAGTATATATCCGAATGTTAACAGTGTGGAGGTTGAAAACCAGGCAAAGGATTTAGGTAACACTGGTGTAACGTCCCCACCTACTATATTTTTATCAAAAACTTGGCTCACACTTCAGTTTAAATAGCTCCTAAATTCAACAGTCATTTTGATATATTGGAATTTCATTTGGAAATGACTCTTTTATATTATAAATTCAGCCATCAGAATCCAATTAACTGCAGATAATTGTCAACAGATAATTTGTAGCACAAGTGTTAAGAAATACAGTAAGAAATTCAATGCATAAAGTTATCATGCAACAATGTAGTAGCATAGTTTCAGCTGAAAATAACACTTGTTATCTTCTGGTATTTTGTCATTTTGCTTTCAACGAATCAATAAAGTTCTATAATTTAACAAATATAAGAGATCTACAGAGTAATTGAATGAATACCAGTCTTAAGTAGCAGATGTTTCATAGGAATAATGTTTGTATTGGTCAGTATATTTGTATATTAAATCGGTCGGTCGTGTATTTCCATCTTTGGATATTTTTTCGTTGTTTATTTTCTTATGATAACAATATTTAAGTTATGCTCAACTAAGATTGTATTCGGCTATTAATTTGACAACTGAATTTGTTCAATGAGAAGAAAGAAATCAAAACAGGATCTGCGAATGTTTTCAAAATCGGCTATGTTTGATAAAAGCAGCAAATCGCTATAAATCAAGTGTGTGTTATCATACCAAGCTGCATCTATACGGTCTAGCTGAATATTGTAGTTGCAAGATTAAAAGGAAGCACACTACAATAAGAAAATCTATTTAAAGCACAATTTTTAAAGTTCCCAATTAATCCCCTCCACCTTGCTGTGTTTAACAGTTATCCCCCAAAATATTCCCACACAGCCACAAAAAAAGGCGAGTTTAAAGGAAAATTCTGATTCGCAATTTAAGGATCTTCACTTTCATCCAAACAAGTCTTGTGATCAAACAATATAAAACAGTATTGTCACGATAAAATGAAATGGAAAGCCAAGAATACTTATATATAATTTAAGTCAAGGTTATACTGAAATTACAGCCATTAATGCAACAGGGCCGTGGAACCAGTTTCTCTTTTTTCATTAATTCCGCTTCAAACCAACATGCAATATGTCATTTTTTGTGCAATGTACAATACAGCTCCCAGCCCTTATCTAGGACAGAGCACTAGGAGCTAGTTTTTCCATGCAATTCAAACCGGGTTGAATGTATACGACTTTGGTACTGAAGCAGATTTAATAAAACAAGGTTGGAATAGAATAAATAATTATAAATATTTTCAAATAACTGTCTCTCTTCCCTCACAAATATAAGTAATATTTTCGTGGTCTGTGTCACCTCCGCAATTCTCATTTTTGCTGTTACTGTATGAATTGTGTTTAGCACCATTGCAGTTAGAATGATTCGATGAACCTCTTCCTACTATTGTGTCTGCGTTTAAAGGAATCGATACGTGGCTATCATCAGACATTCTGGTTTTCGAAGAACTGCTTGACGAGGAAGCTGGAAAACGGTAAATAGGAAACAATTTGAATATTACAATATTGGTCTAATAGTAATCGGTTCTTTTAAATTGACATTTATTAAACATTTTTACATTATATATAAAATTAAAATCATTAATGTAAAATATTACATTTTAGGAATGCTTCAACTTTTTCTTTGTCTTCCTCCACGTAGAGAGATGCGGCAAAAAACCCACCTCCACCCAAAACACATACAAACAACGTAATGTACATAGCTCTTTGTAGAGATAAGTATTTGTTCATGTATGTGTCTGGTCTGCTTGCTAAAAGTTGGTCTGAAATCTGTACAAGAGGTAACAAACTTATGTTAACTTACTCAAGATAAAGTTTATGATTGACAGGCAAGAAATTATAACTTACTTCTCCTACTAAATACGGACTCCCGGCATCTCCGAACAAGTGACTGCATAAAATGAGCACTGCGTTTGCTGTTGACCTCCTGGCAGGTTCTGTTACATACTACAAGAATAAATATAGGATGAGTAACATATTACTAATGTCGAAGTAAAAAGATATACATATGTAGTAAAAGAATAATGTAATATTCAGTTATAAAATTAACACCGAATAATTATTGCATTCTTTGCAAATAGTTAATATACATGTCATTTGTCCATCTTTTGAGAATAAGTACAATTATAACTTGAATATTAAGTTAACAAATTTTAAACATAATTATATAACTACTCCCTACAATCAAGCATGCCATGTTAATATAAGATAAAACTACTTGGATATTTGATACGTGCATATTGAAACATACAAAGGCTTTTACTTACTAGTGTCATATCTCCTACCAAAGTCCACTGCAGACAAAGACAAACATCAGCAAAAAAGATGAAAACCTGGCAAAAGAAACAAATGGTTTAGTATTGAACCAATACCATGAAAGATCATCCCGAAATGCTTCTATATTTATTGGTATTACCAATCATTCTCTGTATTTTTAAAATTGCACCTTATACTTCTGAAATTATGTATTTTCAAATTGTACAAAGCATATTGTATGTGAGGATCTATTGTTGATTATAGAATATAAATTTGTAAATAATAGTAAATCCAGCACATACCCATGCGGCATCTACAGAGATCAGAGCAATATGAACACCAACCAGCAAAAGAGGAGCAGCACATAGGAGACCTGGAAATTATGTATATTGCATTGGATCCTCCGTTCTAAAATTGTTTTTCAATATTGCTGCTTACCGAAAGCACAGACGATGGGGTCTGCATTTTTGCGACCCCTCAGTTTCCACCTTCTTGCCCATTCAGTGCCTATTCCGATACCAGAAAATCCTGCGATACATGTAATCGCTCCAAAAATGAAACTGATTCTGTATAATGGAAAAAAAAAGATATTAATACAGAGAGAACACCCTACACACAAGGTTTGTAAGAGAGTGCAATGAAATCAGCGGTTCTTACTCGGAATAATCGCAATTACTGTCCACACAAGGTTCCAGAGCACCAATCGCTACTTGCGAGTAGGCAAAGAACACCGGACCCCAGAGGGTGAGGGAACCGACCACGAAAGCCATGAAGGTAAATCCCATTGTCACAAATATGAAGGATTTGCTAAAAAGTAGATTTTCAACTTTTATATCTTTGCCTTTAGATTTATGAGGAGACAATCGTTAGAAATCAAAAACGGCAACTTACTTCCGTGATAAATACCGTAAATCTTCTATGTAACTGTGTCTCTCGGTCAACTTGGCTGTCGTTTCCGATGCACCACGTTTAGGGTTCGGACAGAATACTAGCAACAAGAAAACTGCTAGCACTCCAAATCCAGGTGTGAACTAAAAATTTAATTGTTATAAAATGATTGTCAGCATCATCTACTTTCCTGTTCTTTTAACATTTGGTTAACACAACGCATAGCACAACGCGTGTATACCACATGAATGAAGTATTCCACTTCCTCGATTAATAGTTAAGTGAAGTGAGATTAAGACTTGTAATTTTGAAACCTCGTAATTTGAAGTGGGGATGCACTGACTAAGATGGAAGTCAATATAATAATATACTTACTCGTAAAGCCCATTCCCATCCACCAAATGCATTGGCCATCTGTGCACCAATGATATAGCCAAGACCACTGCAACAGAAAGAATATCACAATTGTTAAAAAACATGGGAATGAACAGCAACAACAATTAAATGACCCCTCGTATATTGAAAAAATATCGAACTTTATTCAGTCATTAATTAAGCTGTATATTATCTAGCGAAGGTGAATTAAAAACATTATTTCAAATAGATAACTCAATAAAGTGTGGTAGGTACCTGCCAATCGGAATAGCAAAAAAGAAAACAGAAAGCATGTGTGTTCGTTTTTGTCCAACAAATAAGTCGGCTATGATCGTAGGTGCAATCGTAGAATAAGAGGCCTCCCCTACCCCAACCAGTCCTCTTAGTAAAAGGAATACATGAAACATCTGTAACAAGAACATGCCACATTAATTAAACATAATAACTATAAGTATAATTAAATACATTGAAGATACTCACATCAGGATCACTGATGAAAGATGCAAGCAATGTACATCCCGACCAAATTATCATCCCAAATGTGATGATAATCTTGCGATTGTACCGATCACCGAGATAACCAAATATGGGGGCGATTAGCATGTAACTTATGATGAAAACGGTTTGTAAAAGTCCTGCCATGGCGTTACTTATATTGAAATTCCTTTGAAGGGGAATAAGGACTCCTGTAAATATATATGGTCAATAAATATCAACTGACATATTTACTAACACCAATATCAAATAATTCTGAAGGAATATTTATAACTTCAGCATGGCATGGCCCTTACCTGCTATGGTATACCTGTCCATGTAATTAAGCAAGTTAATAAAAAACAATATGCCGACAGCAACGTATTTTCTCCACATTGGAAAATCACTGGGATGGATAGAGGGTAACGGGACCGAGTCTGCATTGATTGTGGCACCACCACTTGGCCATTTTTTTCGAGCGGGTTCGGACCGAGGTAAAAGGGTTGCTGTTATAAGATAAAGAACAGGAATTAGATGAAGAAATACCCAATTTATGACAACTGTATACAGTACAAACCATTGCTATCAGTCACATCATCGTTGTTTATAACAGTGTGATAAGGTTTATCTAAGAAATTTGTTGATGATGATGATGGAGAATTGTCAGATGTATCATCCGAACCATTGGGTGTTAAAGTGTCATCTTGTGCCATAGCAAATCAGTAGTATATGTACAAATAGATAATTAGTACCGCACAGTGTATTGATTTCTTACTAAACAAGGAAAACATTCTGATGGTAACGGCAGATACTTTCGCTATATGTACAGACAACCATGCGTTCATTCAGTTAGCTAGACAGTCCATGGCTAAAGGGCAAATTGATCAAGTATAATGACAAAGGTCGAACTCCACGATCGTTTGTTTATATTAAAAATAAAGTCGTCTGTCAAGTTGAGCTAAAAGCCTCTTTGTAAAACCTATTGCGAAAGCTGAGGTAATGTGAGTGTAAAAATTTCTTTAATATAAATTATCTTTCTCATTGTGATCATAAGTATAAATAGAACTGGTACAACAAGATAACAACTACTTATACAGATTTGAGACATAAGTTAGACCCTAGTGACATCATAGATAATAGAAATAACTGCTAATCTTATTCTAGTTGTGGGTTCCAGCCCTTGGGAAGTGTGAACAGGGGTTGAAATGCAGATAATTGATCGGCATTCATCCTCGCCAATTAAGTCGACTAGTTTTAAATACAGCAGTGTAATAATATAATATAGTACAACTTTATGACTTTTGGTCCACTACAGTGGGTATTATGGCTTGTTAAAAAACAAATACCTTAAGCATTAAACAATAAAAACGTAGTTAGCTCATTTGGTTTTATCAAGACTAGCCTGTTATATCACAAATTATATCCATTACACTCTTTCACATAAGAGTTAAGCACTGAAATACCTGCCCCATGATTGAATCTTCCATTTCTAGCCCTGTCAGAAGCACCACAATTTAATTCTGAACATAGAATTCTCTTAAAACACTAAACACGTTTTGCAATCTATGGGCCTTTTCATAAGCAACACAAGCTTTAGCTAATAAACCTGTTATATGAACAACGATATCTCTTACCACTAAATCTAAAATGCAGAAGTATGCACAAGAAAGGAGACAAATGGAACAGAAAGAAGGGAGATACTTTCTTTGAAAATATACCACATAGCCTGACTTTGAAGGGACTTTCGACTCCATGTGCGTAGGATTAGGTAAGTTCAAAACAACAGAATATACATCAGTCAATAGATTTGAGGTGAAAAACAACTTCACCTACAGTCCTACAGCGACGATATAAGCTAATATACGAGTTGAATATTTAAATATTGCGAATCAATTTCCTGTTCTAACTGCTTCACACATTTTGAAAGTACAGAAAAGCTAAGCGGAATCAATATGACCTGAAGAAACGCGTGACGCTTCCTATAACCCCGGGGCATGCGCACCAAACCGTGACGGTTACTATCGGTTATACTACGTCTCTATAAACGTATTTTCGCCACAATCAAGTGAAGTATAAAGGTTTAGTTCTTTTTCATACATAGGTTTATTCAAATCGAAGGTGCAGCTAACTGTCTTAAATATAGTATGAGCATAATGCAAGTTATCCGTAACTACTGATTGTGTACATTAAAAAGATCATTTAAAATTTGAATGACGTAACACCATGAACAGGAAGCTTTACACGCGATGGCAAGATATAACAAAGCGTCACAATCATTCGACCGTTGCGCTCTTTACGTCGGAGTATGAGTTGTCTAGCATTCCGTACGGATCACAAAATGGAAAGGTTAGTGGGGGTCGGAATAATCTACGTCGTAAACAACCACACCATATTAACGCTATTCCTTGCTTGAAGGAAATTCCTGTCTGCAACATTCCCTTGCGAATCCTATCAAGTCAAAAGTCAATTCGAACGTTTTATATTCAAACAACATCACCGCTGACATACAGAGCAGTTAGCTAGGAATTCTCCCGCCGATTTTAGTCACATTTTTGTTTGGTAAACCACTTGAGGGCGCTTTCACCATCATTAAAGATTTTCTAATCTGACCGAACACGATCATGCAAATCGCCTATACTAAAGAACACCGCTAGATCTAACGGTATAAACTGGATTAACACACATTCCGGACAAAGAATCCTAGTAACCTATATTCTTTTCAAAATCAAGTAGCGCTTGAGTAGCTGCAATCTAAACAGTATTACGCTGTAGTGCTCAACACAAAATATCGAATGTATTTGACCTGAAATGGTAATACACGTAGCGTTAGAGGGGTATCCATCGTAGCTAAATACGTTGCAATACAGTATATACCACTGTATACACAAAATATTAATGTGATGACATAATAATATATCCCTTCAATTTCAATAAATTATCACTTGAAAACAATCACTTCAATATTTTGAGTTTTTATTTACCTGATCGCTTCACTATGAACTTTTCCTTACATCCATGTAGCTTCTGATCAGTCATTATTATTCCTGAATATTCAGCAAGTAACTGAATTATTACTATTCAAGCGTTTGCAGCAGGTTAAACGACATTGAACAATGAGAACAGTTAATGGTATCAACTGGAATGCTCTTCAATTTTACGCAACAGTGTTATCGGTCTCATCCAATCTTTATAACACCGATATTAAATACCATATATAGTTTCACGTAGAAAATGGAAAAACGCATTTAATAAGGTGCGTCTCAGTATTTATGAAATCAATTGTTTGCAAAATAAAGGGTAATTGATACTACTGAATACACACAAAGAATAAGAAGAATTGTGAAACAAAGTCAGATTAGAAGAATGTCCTGCTGAATATACTGTATCTAGGTGAGAACAGTTCGATTTTACACTTATGAAAAGGTGATAATTGATCCCAGAATAAACTGTATCCAGGGTCAAACCTGGATAGAAGATTAAAATTTGATGAATTTGTATTGTATTTGTATTGAACACAAATAATATGTTTTTTGAACCACTACCAGTTAGCGTTGAGCGACTGATTATATGTTAGTTGGCATGCTACAGGGAAAATTTCAAGAACGACGGTTAATATGTTCATCGTTTAGCTATGTGGTAAAAACTTAGTGGTCATGAGTTTGCTTCACGAAACTGTGGCAAGTGGTGATATCGAACGCTTGTATGATATACTGGAACAAAATAGGTACGACAAGAACGAACGAGATGAAGATTGGGAAGGAAGAACTCCTCTATTTTGGGCTGTATACAATGGACATTTCGATTGCGTGAAAGTTTTACTTCAGGTGTATATTTTGATTCGTTCTTTGATATTTTGCAGCTTACCCAACCTAACTAAAGCCTTCATTTAATTTCTTAAGGCTGGAGCAAACCCTACAATACTGAACCACAATGACAAATCTCCTGCTCATTGCGCAGCTGCTACCGGGGATTGCGAAATGCTGAAACTACTTGTGGATTACGGGTGTGATATCAGAACGATTGATAAGTACAGAAGTTATTTCCTCGTTTTTAATAATCCTGTCTAGCTTAATATGGGCAGAGCGGAGGTGTGTTCTGATGGCGCCATTTGTGAGCGTATTCATCTCTTTGTAATAGAGTACTCGACCTTTGGTTTCGATTGACACAATTCACGAATATAGTTTACACAAATAATTCATTAGCGTTGGCCGACACCATGTGGATTTTGGAGAAAATAGGATGATGTAAATAGTGGATCTCTAGTATAACCGCAATGGTTCTAAAAGCTAAACCGGGTATGTTCGACCACTCTCCGTTTGCTTCACGATATGCATTTCCGAGCCGTTATCAAATTGGGCTCAGTAACTATTCACCAAGGAGTTTAAGTTTTGCGTTGGCATGTCAGGGATCCGAGGTAGGATTTTGAATAGTTAAATGGCGTGCATCCTACAAGAGAGGTTGAAAATGTATTCAGAGCTATACCGGCCACTAAAGAACAGTGTTATATGATTAATCATATCACTATCTATAGCAGAGCTTTCCAAACTTTTCCAGTTGGTGACATACTATTTAAACATACATCATTTCGCGACACAGCAATTCAGTTATAATAGCAAACCAGCGGTTAATTCAATCCCTTATGAGAGATACTGATACATAAATACATTTTAATATCCGCGTCCGCGACACACCTGCGAACTGCAGGCGACACAGTTTGGAAAGCACTAATCTATACAGGTATTGTATAGTTGAAGTAACAGGCTGCTGTTTTAAAAGGCACCACAAGCTCTAACTGAAAATAGAGTTATAAGGTTTTTAGATAGATATTCTATTATAGATAGATATTCTCATGCTATACTGTTATATAAAACTGCCTTTGACGTACAACAATTTGTTTTCTCTGCAGACATGGAGATACAGCTTTTGACTATGCTTTGATGTACAGTAACTTAGAGTGCGGTGAATTCATCGCTCGAGTTCTTAATGACGAATACACCCCAAAAATTGACCCCAAATTCTGGACGGAGAGTAAAAAACCAGACATGCCGAAGATCCTCAATAAATATCTGACTAAAAAAGCTTCCAATATGAATCTGAACAGAGAAGGCAGTATGATGAACCTTACACGTCCTGGAAGTTCACGGAGGAAAAAATCTCGAAGAAAGAAATAGTACAGTGCTGTTTTACCTTAAGGTAATAAAGTAGCTATCTAACAAAAGCTGGCATGTTGTATTTGAGCAAGCTTTATTCTGTACTATCATCAGAAAGCAATATTTTATATCAGCCATGGACTAAAATTGCACACCTACTATAACCACATTCTAACAAACAATTAGTACAACATAAATGTATGGCAATTGAAGAATATTTGTTTCCATAACACTACACATGCAATATAGAGTTAATACCAGAGCAAAGCACTGTAATAAATTTACAAAAAAATGCCCACTACCATGTATCCCGTCTATTTAATACGTAACATATACAGTAGTGTTTCATGATTGTATGAACAGTATTGTGTATCAAGGGTTACTTATTTTCCACTAAAAATTATTCAAGTACAGTGCCTCAATTTAGGTGTCATTCATTAGTGATATAAAGTATGATATATACATATATAAGGTGAATTTCTGAAACAGCAATGAAATGTTATTGTGGTAAATTGATAATTTGCACTTTGTTACTGATAGTATTGCCAGTGAATGGAGCAGTAGCATGAAGCCTTGGCAATTCATTAATTTCACCGAGATTACCCACTAAAAATTACACATCTAATACATTTATCTAAGCGAAGCACGATACTTATTAGCATACAAATTTCTCTGAAACGAGCTTTGCTTCGTATAAATTATCATGCTACCATTGAACAATCAAAATTTGAGCACTTTAAAAAATCTTAGCTCTCTCGTTGCACCTGAAAATGGTTCCACTACTCAATGGGCAATATGAACTCGTATCACTGAGCCACGTGTTGAAGTAAGCATGCATGTGTGTATTGGATGTAGGATAGTAGGGTATATAACAGAAAAAATGAAGCAGTAAATGCAACACATGAAAAAATATGGCAGTTCCAATCGAAAGCAAATTTTTATATACTTATCATGAACTAAAATCGAACAGACACATAGATACTTATTTACAATATATTACCAACGCACTATAATACTTTCAAAAATTTTGTTGAATGTAAGTAACTGCACTATCATTGCACATACTGTTGAAATATCAACTCTAGGGTTTAACTCGGTATTTATCCGAGAAGATATTCGACAGACTTAGTGAACATACTACAAATGAATATTATGGCACTATTAGTCCAAAGTCAATGACATCAGCACATGATATTGTTTGATGACATTACCAATAACGCAGTCAATTAGAAGATTCAATGTCTGAAGAAATCATGTAAAACAGTTTCAATCTTCTTTATCTTTTCCTTTCTGAAAAGAGGGAGTCGGAATTTTTGAAGCTACACCAGATACTGCATTGTAGCCTGTTGATGCAACTTTTTTAGTAGCAGATACTCCTATTTCAGCGGTCTGTTGAAACAAAATGATTTCAAATGAATTAGCGATAAAGATATGCTTTTATGAATTGTTTTAAAAAAAATACAAGGCTCTACCTTTGACACAACACCATAAGAAGTATTGGCTACAAGTTTTATCGCACCAACTCCCAACCCAACTCCTGCTCCCACAGCTCCTGTTGTTGTGCTTACAAGACCGGAACCAAAGCGCCAAAATATGTTACCAGAGGGGGCTTGCGTCATTGGTTCATCAGCTTCATAGAAAAGGATTAAATATTAAAGAAACATAGGATAGATAAATGTAATCAAGAACAATTCATTCTTACTCTTTTTACAGTCTTCGTACGACACTGAACTTGTGTTGCTCGATGGATCCTGAAAATCAGGTGAATATAATTAGAAACAGCATTGTGTGAATAGAGAAAGAACCTTAACATCTAAACATACCTTCATTTTTGTCCTTTGGAAAATGAATTCAATCACAGCACAATATCTTTACTTGTAACAGTATTAAATTCCAATGTCAATACTCATTTTTCAGCACCAATGCACCAGTGGTAAATCTTATTACACAACCAGGATTTATTAGTTCTATACAATTAAAAAAAATTGATGCAAATGAGATATACTTTTAGAAAGTACCACAAACACTATATTTCAAATGATGATTAAGTTGCTGTTGATGTAAAATAAAAACTCTGTACAACCCAACTTATCACCACTTTAGATCCTAAGTTCCGAAATTATAATTGAAGATTATATCAATCGGCGTTTCATCTCCACTTCATTATCCAGTACGTATATTAATGAAAATAAAGTCACCCTAATTATCTTTAAATTAATTGTTGACTAGATCGATGATTAATGAGGCAGAAATTGAGCAAAAGGAAACCAAAACGAAGCAGGAATTAGCGAAATGCTAAACATGGGCTCCCTGCTTTTGCAAAAACCAGTGAACCGGAACTGTACGTTTTTTTGATGACGTTTCCAATTTCCAGTGGCTGAAGTTGACACGTTGGTCTTAAACTCGTAACATGATTTTGCAGCGGGCTGACTTACAAATATTGATATCAGTCCATTTTGACTCCAAATTAAATCACACTTATTTGCACCAGATACACTGTTGTGTCTGGTCTTAAACTCTGTCTTCTAACGTTCCATTCTTAAACATAGGAATAAATCGAAGTAAATATCATGTCATTTCCTAAAACACACGCCATAACGTATGGATAAGATATCGCGTAGCGCTGTTCAGCTGCCCCCCTCACGCACTGACTATGTAGCAATGAGCATCATTTTTTCCACTGATAGAAAAATATTTAGCTGCAGTTATAATTCGGCATCAAATTCAAGATGAAGTCTAATATGATATACTATACAAATACGGAGTCACGTGCAAGAAAGAGCAGGGGGCTATAATCACTCAACATATTGCATGCACCTCAGTCTCTATAATATTTTTTAATTATATATGGACAAGGCCGATCGTGTATTGTATTCACAGGTTCCAGATAGCACATCCGGGTTCCGTAAGGAGGTTGGAGGTCGTCAGGATGACGTTGTGTTCATAGGATACTGCTGTATTGTAATAACCGGTTGCTTGTAAAGTAGGAGAAATAAATATTCTTAACTTTGTTAGTTGCGATATATGGTAAATATAAACAACACGGTATCATTCATGTAGTACAGATCACTAGAGAATATCTGATTTCATAAGTAATATGTAATGTAATGTAATAACGTAATGTGTTGCTTACCATTGTTTATCTCTTTTAAATTACCAATGTAGTTTTAACAATAATGCATTTACATGTGTCGTAATTTATTTGTGAGATAACAATGGTGTGAGGTAATTCAAATGCATTTTCTATTTCAATTTAACTTCCTTCGAAGCAGTGATGCTACAAAACGATCCACACTATCTTTCAGTGAATGTGACATGGAATATAAAACCTGGGCCCAGGCTAGAGTCGATATCGTGGAAGTTTTATCACGTGGTAGCTCTGGCAATATCGGCGAGACAAGCATCAAATCTGGTCTTCAGTTGCAGACCACGATATCGCATTACCCTAGTCCGGTATTCAGTGTCGCCCATCACGAAGACAGCTGCAATGGTATTGAATATTATGTAGTTAATTACGTATCAAGTGGAGGTGAGAGTGTAATAGCGGAATGGAGATACAACCCAGAAGAGCAGTCTCTGCGAATACAGAGAAAATTCACAGTGCGGAATTATTTGAAACAACTTATTTGGATTGCAAATCAGCGAGCTTATGTCGGTATGTAGCATTGTTCGTTTTTAATGTCACACATCATTCGCGATACGACAAGCGCGGTAGGGACTTCAGGGGTCAATATCATTGGGACGTTTGATGGGCAATGTATTACATAAACCAACATTCCCTGAAAAAATGTAGTCGATTGATTTAGGTTAACCCCGAGAAAATCCATTTCGAAACTCGAATACCTATTTCGGGTCGGCCGGAGCAAGCGACCCCGCGTTGAACAACCCTTAATTACTCGCGGACCAATTGCCATTCCACTATATATGACACGCCAATGAATGTGGAATTTCATAACAAATCTATACATACAAGCCTTATATGCACAGCAAACTAACGAAAGCCGTTATCCCCTATTTAAGTCACCAAACACCTAGTTACTTAACCACAACTTAATGTCGATTGTACTTTGCCATCTAGCGGTTGAAAGTTTTTAATTCACTTCACGGTAATAAATGATCCAACAGCGAAATCTTGCGGTTGGAAATTTTTACTTCACCTAACGCTTGTAGATGAACTTCTAATATTAGCACATATGAGATGTATTACATAAACTAACATTTCCTGAAAAATTGGGTCGATTGATTCAGGTTAACTCCGAAAAAATCCATTTCGAAACTTAAATACCTATTTCGGGTCGGCCGTAACAAGTGACCCCTGAACAACCTTTAATAACTCGCGCACCAATTGTTTTTCCACTATATATTGCATACCAATGATTGTAGAATTTCATAACGAATCTATACATATAAGCCTCATATGCACAGCAAACTAATGTTCCCTTTTTTTAAGTAACAAACCACCTAGTTACTTAACCTTAACTAAAAAAGAAATAACGGCTTCCGTCAGTTTGATGTGTATATAAACTTTTATGTATGTATACTTATATGTATGGATTCCCTATAGAATTCTACATTCATTGGTGTGTCATATATAGTGGTACAGCAATTGGTCCAAGAGTTATTAAGGGTTATTTAACGCAGGGTCACTCGTTACGGCAGACCCGAAATAGGTATTCGAGTTTCAAAATTGATTTTTTCAGGGTTAAACTGAATCAATCGATTCAATTTTTTCAGGGAATGTTGGTTCATGTAATACGTCTGATATGTGCTAATATTAGCGTGATCCGATTATTAAAAGTTTATCTATAGGTGTTAGGAGAAGTAAAAAATTCTAACCGCTAGATGTCGCTATTGGATCATTTATAACCGTTAGATGAATTAAAAACTTTTAACCGCTAGATGTCGCTGATTGATCATTTATAACCGTTATGTGAAGTAAAAACTTCCAACCGCTAGATGGCAAAGTACAATCAGCATTAAATTAAGGTAAAGTAACTAGGTGGTTGGTGACTTAAAAAGGGGATAACGGCTCCTGTTAGTTTGCTGTGCAAATAAGGTTTATATGTATAGATTCATTATGAAATTCCACATCCATTGGTGTGTCATATATAGTGGAACGGCAATTGGTCTGCGAGTAATTAAGGGTTGTTCAACGTGGGGTCACTTGTTACCGCCGACCCGAAATAGATATTCTAGTTTCGAAATGGATTTTTTCGTAGTTAACCTGATTCAATTGACCCAATTTTTGAAGGGAATGTTGTTTTATTTATTACGTATAGCCGCAACACAGTAACTCGGGACCGATCCATTCTAATTTCAATAAACCGGCGGCTCACGTATCCCAGGTAGTACAAGCCTTACTGCAGGTTTTAGTATTGTCGGGACTTTGTTTTTACCTACCTGTCCATGATGCTTACATGCTTACAGGCTACTGTGACGATATGACTCTAAGAGGGTACAAGGGAACGAATATGGAGGAGAAGGTACGGATATCACTCCCTCACAGTGCTCTGTGCATTATATATCTTCAAGATTTGGACGAGTTGATAACAGCTGGACAAGGACATGTTATTTCTTGGCGATTAGGAAAGATTGATTTTGGTCGTCCATTTGAATGGAAAGAAATACAAATTGACTGCGATGTTAACGGTGAGATTAGACCCTATTCAGGTACAGGGGTATTTCGGTCTAGTTTCACCTGTACAATAGTTATGGTTTAAACACTGTATGTGGGCAGGTTTCAATAATGTTGAAATATGTACTCACAATTCCTTTTTCCTTGAATGTAGATGATTTCGACATATGGGTAACAAAGCTGACTTATGTCAAATCCAAAAAAACTTTGATGGTCCTGAGTGAACAAGCTGTCTATATTATAAACATGAAAACCAGGAAGCAAGTGGATATCATTTGGAATACACACGATGCCTCGTTAACATGCTGTGCGTATTACCCGATATTTTCGTATTTTATCTCAGCAGCACGAGATGGTTCGATACACGTTCTTCATACAGGTAAGAGATGTGAGTTCATGCATGCTAGTAGTAAAAAGGTGCTTCAGATACAAAAAGGGACAATAGATTGATACTAAGGTTTCATTCTTTATGTTTAGTTTACGGTTGTAAGTCATTTAGATCTCAATTACATAGTTTGAGGTGAATCTACTAACATTCAACTGGAAAGTGTTCTTTCCAATTACCAACAAATCAACATGAATTCTTATGGAAGTTTTGATGTATTTATACTATCTTGCGAATTAGTTACGAGCATGGTTGCTCTATTTATATATCTATATATATAAATTGAAACAGCAATGTTTAAAAAAGCGCTACATAAGACCAGAAAAATATGTTTGTTGCACCTAATACGTAAGATCTAGTGTGTATATATGCCTATAATGCAATGTGGCATGGGCATCTATGTTCAGAAGAAGAGCAAGTAAATTATATGCCGTGTTCAGAGATATTATTTTCCTCATCTAGTCATGAATACTATTGTTCATAAATTCTCTGGACACAGAGATGGACTTACTGGTGTTGCATGCATGCACACACACCCGATACTTGTGTCATGGTCTCACACCACTGGTTGTGTGAGAATGTGGAGGCTCGACACATTAGAATTGTGCAGCGAGAGTGCTTTGGCTGAGAGAATTACAAATCTGTGGATGGAACGTGAAGGACGATTATTCTACCAGACGGAAAGTGAAATTCGACTTTTCGATATCAATGTGATTTATACCATGACCTCTACATTATCTGCTCTAGTCCTATCCATGAAAATGTGTAGCGTGAAGACAGAAGTGAGGCGGTTGCAGACAAAGTCTGGCGATTGCAAGATAGATCCCGAATCTGCTGCGCTTCTTGGAAGCAATAATGTAACTGTAGTTAAACAGAGCAACGTGCTGACCTCAGAAAATGTTGAAAAGGGAGATAATCAGATTTCCATGATCACAAGACACAGGTTGATGTGTGTCCTTGATGATAGATGCATTATGACGGTTTCTCCAGAATCTGGTATAAAAAAACTCAATAGTGTATAGTCTATAAATAGTTTTTGTGATTATTCATTACCTGAATACAGTAATTGTTTGGTTCAAAGGCTCGGTTACACAAATAATCTACCCAATGACGGATCGTGATAAGGAAATTGTTAGGATAGATTTGAACAAAAATGGAAGGAGTTGCTTTGCTCTTTTACAAACCGGAGATGTGGTTGAATTCGATTGTACTGTAAATCCAGGAAGAATTCAGAATCCAGCCGTAAGCCAGAGTAAATCACAAAAGGTATATTCTATTCATTGGAATTTGTTTAATTGTTTTATTTAATTTGTTTAGGTTTGTTGGAAATGTTGAAGTTTTAATCCAATGTTTGTCAGGTAACTTGTATAGCTGCCTTTGAGGCTGAGGTGGAAATTTCTAATGCAATCAGTGGACCAACCATAGCATCTGTATGTTCATTATTGATTGGCTACGAGAACGGTTATCTTCGGCTATATAAAAATGGCTTGGAGATTTCTACCGGAGCTTTTGTTGACCTGAATGTGGAGCAAATCAAAGTACGAAAATAGTAAAATATACAAAATGTTTGGTGGTGGGAATTAATTCAATAATATTTCAATACTATTAATTTAGATACATTCAGGATCTGTCAATCATCTTTTTGTACCCAGTGAAAAACAGTTACAGTTCCTATCCTGTTTAAGAAAGGAACAGGGAAGCAGCCGCAGTTTGGTTGGGAATATGTTAATCACTATAGGTTCGGATTTAGTCGTAAACATTTGGCTTTTAAAATTTTATTGTGACGAATCCCAGACTCTGACAGTAAGTTAAATCCTATACGAAAAATATTGAGGATCAAGGATGTAGTTTGTAACTATGACATGAACTCTTTCAGATGACTCTGCAAAAACTCAGTTTCTTACACTTGGTTGTAGCACCTACATTCATCACTGCTGTTGACGATGTAATCGTATTTTCTTTGAAGGGAACTGTAGTGATGTACAGGATGCATTTCAAGATGAAAAACTTAGGTGGGCCTATGAAATGCTTATTGCATTGATAAAGGGAATGAAATAATACTGTTTACCTACTTTTTATAGCAGACCAAAGTTCGCCATATGAAATTATATTGGGCCGTCTGGAGAGCATCCCGGTAGATTACGAACTGCGTCATCGTGCTCCCATCACCAGTGTCAGTGAATCAGACATCTTACAGCTGTTTGCTACTTCTGGGAAAAATGAAGTGATTAAAATTTGGGATTTGAATGGATTGCTTATTAGAGAGATTGACATTGGAGACGGGCTTTCTTCTGTGTGTTTTTCGAATGGAAGAGACCTGCTCGCTTCTCTCAGGAATCACATCGTTCGCATAGATGCTTGTCGTTACCTTCCATTCGATGATCTGGAAGCATTACTTGACTATGATGAGAAATATTGCATAAAGGTTTGTTGATCTATTGTGCTAAAGTTATTTTGAGATCTCATTTCGCAATTGGTTTTAAATTTAAATAAATCTTCGATTTCTAACATGATAGGATGTGGAGCCGGAAAGACCATTGCCAATGGATGCAAATTCAACTGTGATTGCTTGCGCTGTGCCTGCATTCAATCTAATAAGTTGGTTTCTTAATCTTTTATTGACATTGATATTTTCTTTTGCAAGAAAGCTATCTTGGGTAAATCTTGTTCTGTTGTAGGCAAATCCGTCCCGAGACCTCCGAACAAAATCGAAGATTCAGAAGAATCGGAAAGGAAAAATAAAATAGACAGCTTGAGAGCACACAGAAAACGGAGCACTAAGATAACACTCGGAGAAGATTTTAGACGGAGAATAGTTTTTGGCTTGGAGGATGAAACAGTATCTGTGAGATCCTTTTTGTTTTAATGAGACATGTACAAACCTATTAATTAATAAATAGTCAAAACTTTGGGGTCATCTTGTAGATGAAAGTAGTTCGTCAAAAACTGATCTAAGAGGGGGTATTTGTGTTTGGCCAAGCTGGTTCATAGGTTCACTTTAGTTTTCCTGTTTGTGATAGATATTGTACCACAATAATGTAAATCTCGTCTGCAGGATGATGACGATCGAGATGAAGATGGAAAGGAGATGGAAGCTCCGCAAACATATGGTCCACCCACAAGTTTTCCATGCCGTGGAATTCAGGACATTGTTCTACCTGGTAACAATGATTTATATACAGAATATCTTCATTAACCACCAATTCATTTAACGTCTTATAAATTATATTTTCATACCGAATAAGATCATGTGCTGGAAAAAATGAAACTATGTCCAGTGGCACCTGATGGATATATACCGAATTCGGTCATCCGTCAGAGAATCAAATCAATTTATCCGAGTATTCTGGACAAGTACTTTATAGATTTGTATGAGATTGCAAAGGGTAATAATCTGGGTATGCCTCTGATATATGTTGTCGCGTTTTCTTTGTGGTATTTCTACTTGGTTTGAAATATATTCAGGGATTATTTTGTTGCAATGCAGGTTATAGCGAAGCTAAAAAAATGCTTTGTAGATTGAAAGAGGATTCATCGAAGCAGGTGAAGTACATTGGTATTATTAATATTATCTCTACATGCATTTAATCAACAATTGCTCTGAACTTCCAGTTGCAGGATGGCAAAAGAAAAGAAAAGGAAACCATTCGGCTAATTCCGTCACCGTACCAATTCCTAGATGACATTTTGAAGAGTGTTAGTTTGGAAAAGTGGTGCTCACTCAGTTTAGATATATATAACTTGGATCGAAGTCTAAAATACCTGGCAGAACTGTTGAAAACTAGCAGTAATTTGGTAGCAATGAGAATCTGTGCAGCAGTGATGAAAATTCATGATGAATGTAAAAAGATCTCACAGTATGCTACCACTCAAGATCAGCAAATTGAAGGGCTAAGGTTTGTAAAAATTATTACAAAATCCTCCAGAAAAAGGAAATGAAAACAATTTCATTTTAGCTCTCTGTTAATGGGTATTTTGCTTTAAAATCACTTTGTTACAATCCAGCTTAATAGTGTCAACTTATAGTGGAGTTATAATGTAGAAAAACACCTATTCACTTGTCTCTTATTTAACCTCGTTTCACACTCAAGATAGACCTATACGAAAGTATATACAGTAATAAATAACCATTTAATAAATAAATAGTTTTCTTTCTAATCAGTATGCTGAGCTCCGGTGTCTCACACAGCTCGCAAAAAGCTATTACATCGAATTTACTTCCGTTTTTGAAAACCAAGTGTTCCGAATTACGTCAGATGGCGGGATGCCTGTTGTCGATGTTTGATGAGACAATAACTATAGTCAGTGCCCCCACTAGGCCTTCATTTTAATTCGCTATATACATATAATAATGCTTGTAATTTGATTAGGACTGCGTTGTCTCGTTTCTACGGCCAATTGTGAAGGAATTGGCAGAAGTTATACAGGGCAAACCAGGTGCTATCGAAGAAGACCTGCTTAATTTGATAACGACAGCGATAAGTACAGTCGACTCCAAACTCCTGCGATTAACGGAAAGAGATGTGGACTTTTCGGTCAACTTGGAAACAAACGCATATCGAGATTTGCTTCAAAACAAGATGATACGGGCCTTAACCTCAGTGGGTCTAACAAACGATGTTGCAAAGGTTTGATACGTTCCTATCTCTATTTAACCACAGCGATTTAGTTGGTGTTCGATCTGTATTAGTAGCACCTTAAATCGATTGTTTCACGATAAATCTATTTTATAAAAACTTGTAATTTCTTATTTTTTAGTTGTGGACTTCGTGTATAACAACAGGCGGTCGACCCTTCCATAGTTCTCTTTCTCAGAACAAGTAAATACTAACCCTTTTATCGTAAATATGAATATATGAACAAAAGGGAGTGAACTACAGTGGTGCCTCGTACTCAATCCTCTCAAACTCTGAATTGTTTTAAATCCGAATCAATTTCCTTTTTAGAAATAATGGAAAGTGAATTAATCCGTTCCCAGACGTTCCCTAATCCGAACCAATATCGATAAACTAAAACGGCAAATACAGTACACATAATTTAAGGTACACAATTGAATGCCCCGAATACAGTCTAAACTCAGAGCATGTTTCCACTACTCGCTGTTCGAACGTATAAGCATCGTTTGAACTACGAATCAAATTTCTCCCCGAAACTCGAAGTCTGGAAGGTACGATGTTAGGGCGTTCAAAGTACGAGACACCACTGTATATATTTGTGCAACTGAACACAATAAATTCAGTTCCGCGTTAGTTTGTGTTCCTCTTATTTATCAACAAAATTCAATAACAATCATAAACTGTGAAAGGTTTATCGTTTCGCTGAATAGTAGGAATATAACAACACTTTTATAGATGCCTTTTGAAAAGTGTCTCTATAGGAACCATTGTTAACACTTCAAGATAGACTTTGTTCATTTTGATACAGTATGATAAAGAATGAAAAACCAAGCCAGTCGAATAGAAACGCGATAATTCCTTCTGCCAAGGCGGTTCATCATAACGTTGCTAGACCGCAGACAGCGCCTCATTATCTCCGTGCTCCAGCATATCACGGTTAGTATGTAATCTTTGTCTATTGCTTGAGAAGTAAGAGAGCGGAAGTATTAGCCAATTTGTTTTTATACAGATGAACGGAAGGATGACACTCCCCACTTACCTGTAGTGCAAACAGCAGAGGTTTTCAAATCGCCTTCAGTCGAAGATCAATCTAATTTAGGGATAGATAGTAGCAACATTACTAGGTAAACAGTATGAACCTGAAAGCTGAACAAACAGTTCAGCAATAGTCTAGTCTGCACGAATAGATATTAAGTTATTACATTTGCTCTGTACAGGTCTTCAATATCGTCTGCGTCAACATCAGAAAGATCTGTTATTATGAAGGGTTAGTATTCATATATTCAGAAGCCGGAAGGGCTCTAGATGAAATTTACAATGCTCTGTTACCAACTGTATCCCCTAAAACCAAACCTAAATTATTAGAAATATTTTTCTAGTTGAAATACTCTTGAAATTCTTTTTATGAAGGTTTTCCCATTTCGAAAGAGCCTTCGTTGACGTTAGACGTTCTTCCTTTGCAATCATCTACCAAGTCCAAAGAGTACGTCGTACCGCAAAACAGCAGACAGAATATGTATTGTCATCGCTATCGGTATATTACGTGAATCAATTTTGAATATGAAGTTGGGCATACAAACAAATCTTGGATTGTTTCAGAGTATCAAGTTATCAAAACGAAGCTTTGTGCGTAGTGAGAGCATTTAGCAGAAGACAGCGACGTATAAACAGTTTCATTAAGCATGGTAATAGCATCAATAGCTATTAATCAACCTATATGAATTATGATTTTGCTAATAATATTATTATATATTTGCAGAATATAAAGAAATCACGTCGACTTCAAAGCCTGCTGATAAGGTACAGTACTTGCTTATTTATTCAGCACATTTAAAATGAACAATTCCAATCGCTAGAGGTCGCCCTCATGCCAAACTTTCGCAAATCCTCTTAAGAATTTTTATGCTGTTGGTCTGTGGTCACATTTTTTTCGTTTAAAAGAAGTTTTTTTTCTGATTCCTTGTAATGTAAATTTATCAGTTTTTGTTTTGAATGCTTGTAATGTAAATTGATTTAAAACGGGAGAAAAGGTTTCACTGGATTGCCTTTGAAACTGTAGACCAGCAACGTGCCACAGTAATCTCTCCAACATTATAACGTGCCTAGAACCGATATCTTCTCCTTACATCAATAACACGTTTTATTATTTTAATAGCACGAAACAATCCCCGAAAAACTCGCTCATCACGCAGAACACTTGATGAACGATTTGACGACGTATGATTGTCCCAACAATGACATCACCATGCCGGAAGGATTTACGAAAGCTGCTGTCGTCGACGCAGATTCGGACGACTGGAGAATAATCCTTGGCAAATTAAGACAAACGCGTCTTAAATTGATGCCAGAGATGATGGTGGAGCTTCAAAACGGCAAATTGAAACCGGCAGTTGTTAGCAACAATTTCAGCACCAGCAGGTTGTATTAAATAACCTCAAAGAAACTCTTAATCTTAATTCCATCGAAAGCTAGTCAACCCACACTCTCTTGTCCACTGTATATAAAACACTACGAAGGCGAATTATAAATTTCCACTCTAGTTACTCCTCGACATTTACTCTCATTTGTTCCGACAGCACCCTAGACGCTTATGTACATACAGGTTCCCATACGTGGCCCAATCTTTGCTATACAGGGGGTAAATATTCTCAAATCATCATAGCTAGGGGTTCAAAGAGTTAGTTGGTTCGGGATGATTTTACGCCACGAACAAAGCTTTTATTCGAATTAAGAACACGAGTTCATTCACGCAAACATGGCCACTGTTTGACAAGATTACCTATACCAGCTATAGTTCTTTCTTTGCAAAACTGCCTTTAAATATATTATAAATACTACAGCGTATATGTTGCACACTATAGCATAATGTATAATCTTTTTGATCTACACAATACAACACGTACATGATGAAAATTACCAGACATTATCGTGTAGAAAAGCATAATACGTGAGCAAAATAACTTATTTTTAACATATGAGCATGAATAGCCATTTCTCCAATTTTCCAATCAATTTACTCCCTGCAACTATAGACCAATTTAAACTAATTGGAAAAACTATATAGCAAGGGAGTTTTTCTGTTATTGTTGTCGAGTTTTGGTTCTGTTTGTATGTGAGTAATATAATGTTGGGGATTACTAGAGAATGGTTGATACGAAATGAACACTCGGGGTTTTGGGAGAGACTCCAAGTAAATAGTACAAAGATGTGTTGTTGTTGGGTTAATACAGAAACTGGACAATATTGCCAACGTTTTATCGCAGTCTCTGTGTTTCCTCACCCACACTGTTTCTTGGTAAATGCAACGGAAAATAATTCAAATGAGAAGGTAATTTTAAAAAGGCTAACGCGTTTTTTGTGGTAGCTACAGAACACCAACACTTCACTACATATCCTCTGGTATTTGTTAGAAATCTGTTCAGTCTGACGTTGTTCTTTTCCTCATCAAATCTGCGTTCGATTGAAGTCGCATAATGGACCTTGACCAGTCGGTGCCTCCGTAATTAAATATCGTCAGCTTTCTCTTAAGAGTAGTAACTTTAGTAGTTTGGCATTTACACCCATCTGCAAAATAGACCCCGTAATGAAATTATTTCCCTAGCCCACTTAACTCTATTACCAAGAAGCTTTACCTAACATGGAACTTGGTGTTAACAAACTCAATTAGCCACTTATTTTCATCAGTTTTCTTGCGCAATATGCTATGACCTTAGGGGCAAGAGGTGAAAAATATTTTCTGTACTAGTTTTCCTATGCTTGTATGTAGTATGTACATTATTCCTGTTTAAAGCACTTATGTCGAGGAGGGTTGCGGAACGGGGTAGATATAATCTATTTCTGCTTTCAGGATTACGAGGAACAAGAAAGCGGCGGTGCAAGACAACGCCGTTATTTTTGGTAAAGTTAATCTAAATGCCAAGTGCATCATGCTGCCTCGTTCGGTCCCTGGATATGCTCTTTGTAGGAGGGCCAACCGCCATTTGCCCACCGAGTCTGGTAAATATGTTTCATCGATGTATTACCGATGGCATGTGTTGAAACAAAAGGAAATTCAATGTAACCGACACAGTTGTTAAGTCTATTTGTCCCTCAACAGGAGGTGGAAATTTGCGAAAGAGTCGATCTTTGAAAATCCATCTTCGAAGACAAACGTGCACATCGGATGCTGGTGTATATTAATTTCGTCTTTTTTAATAAGAGCGGTAATAAATTTTCCTGTTAATGACGTCACCGACGTTTCATGTTTGTTTGTCGAAGGCTATTATGTGAATCGAGTGTAGTGTACTCGGATTTCAAGTGGTTACAAAATTCAAAACAAACCCGCAGTGACGTTATAACTGTGACGTTTATCGTCCATCATCCCGATGCCAGAACAGATTTTTGATAAAAACTTCCCTTTTAAACGATAAGTACCACTTGTATCTCTATATTTAGGAATCCTTTGCTACTCCCAGGCCACACATAATCTTTAATATGTATGTAGTCTCAACTGTTCATTGTGTACCGACCTCCAAATGCCGATGACCCATCTTGAAGAAAGGACGCAAATGGTCAATATTCATGAACAAATAAAGAAACGCAATTTGACAAAGTATGAGGAAATTACTATTTGCATTCAATCTACTGTAAATGTCAATGATGATGATATACTACGAGAGACTACGTCAATCTACTCAGGTGATTGTCAATTCTGGTAATGTATATTCATAACCGTGATTGCGTCACTTCTGGAGAGAAAGTTGACTTTGAATGTATAGGAAGGTTCTGTTGGTTAGTTAGTATTTGCAGAATTAACTCGAACAAAGAAGATTTGGTTTACAGTGGGTTCACGTATTCCATGGGGCTCTATAATTACCTTGCTATGATGAGTTCAATGAAAACTTTTATGGCACTAACTAGAACTGTGTGAAATTAATCCATTTCTGCGAAACTATTATCTGTGGGAATATGGTTACCGATTAATTTTCTACTTGATTCGAGATTTTGCTTTCCCTAGTTTGGTGAAGATGAACTGTACAATAACAAATAACATTTATTGGAGGTTTCCTAATGTTTTTCCATTGCAACTTGAAGATTAATGAAGCTGAATCTTTTATATTACAGTACGTGGTAGAAAAGCAACTTTTAGCGATTCTAAAATCTACTTCGTGCCGTCCAGAGGTGAAACGATGTGAAATGTGGTGCGTATGCTTATTTGCATTGGTGTTTGATGAACAAACGGAGCTGTGCCACCGTAGTTTCAAAGGAACCGGAGTGTATACAAATGTTTAGTTGAGTGGTTGATCAGTGTGACGCGTAAAAACACAATTCAGCGTCAACCGTGTTGTATCGAGAGGTAGAAATCGCATTTCATTTTCTGCTCCGCTTATTTTCCCACACGTAAATTATGAAAAACGATTTAGAACATCTAAGAAAACAAAAATTTATTCTCGATCCCTCTTATGTATACAAACAACAGCGTCGTTTTAGCAAGTCGCGATCGCGCTGTCCATCTACCTCTAAAGTCCCTCCAGACGATCACCTTTTACTAGCGTCGATTTAAACCCATTTATTTCAATGTTAATACATAATTTGACGCTAAAGTGGGTGATTTTGGGCGCGGAACAATTATAGTGAAAGGATGATGTCACGATACACCTGAGAGCGCGAACTTCCACCGGTGAGGGCCTTTTAATTTATTGTAAAGCAATTTAATTTTGTTTCACTGAAAAAATGCTTCAAAAGAAGGGTTATGTAAAAAAAAAGGTCGAAAGCCGAAGTACAATAAAAGCTGATATTAGATGGAAGTTGCATTCAGTCTGTTAGTCTCTTTTCAGTCTACTTGATTATGCTCTACTATAGTGGGGCTACTGTACACTGTAAGTGAGTAACGTCAAATTGATTCATGGCTTCATGACGTGACTGTATTTCCTGAAGTAGAGCGATTTTATCTGGAAGATCAGAATCAACGCGAACAGTTATTGCTTCCAAATCCAGATAATCTAATTGTGGTTCATATATCTGTTTGCTCAAGTCATATCAACTAGGTTTAAAACAGCCCATACAGAATAGAAGAGCATTGTACGGTTTCGTGTGATCAATTCTAAATCAATGCGGTTCGTTAGTTTTCCCATTCAATAATATTTCGGTCTGCTTTTGATGAGAAGATATTTTAGTAGTTAGCAGATGAGTTCGGATTTTCTCACGTAACTAATAGTAGCCCGTTCATGTTGAGAAGCTAGGCCTGCCATCGAGAACGCTTTATGTAGTGTTTGCACATACGAACTGAACTAATCCACCCTTCTTTTATAGGAGGAAAATAATATCTCTTGAGGAGAGGCGCGGATTACCGAAGGGAAATCGAGGCGTCTAGGGATAAAGGAGATCCTATCAAAGTGGGTGGGTTAACGGCGAAAGATTAGTATCTGGGAAGGCTTAATAACCACGTAGTATTAAAAAAATATCGCGTACGGGTAATGTAAGTGCGTGCGGCTAGCAATGCGTGTGAAAGATATCGTTCGTGGCGTTTCTATTTTCAAAATATAATATTGGATTTTAGAGAAGACATATTTTCTTGCTTTATCGTAGTTCAAGTCAGACAGAATTCGCCATGGCGCCAATAATAGCACAACTTTGGTTTTGGCTCCGTTGGGAAATAAGTAAATGTGTCACGAGCCCGGCAACAATTCTGTTGTACTAAAGTAATTTAGTAACTATTCCTATTGGTTAATACCGTGAAGCAATGTGCAGAGTACTTTCAAGGTAGATTAGATACATGAGTTGCATTACTGCAATGCTAAGGTTAATGTCCTGGACTATATAGCACTGCTGCAGTTGGAAAGGAAAGGAGAAAATATTTCACATTAGGTCAAGGTTCACATTCCATTAGCTTTAGATCTGAGTTGTCATCCCGATAAACAATAATACCGTGATGTACTATATCTATATGCCACCAGCTTTCAGACTATGTGGTTTCTGTTTTATCTATTCCGGACTGTACGGCTTTGGTCAAATAAACTTATTTTCGTTTTAGCTTTTACATCTATCCACATCACTAACGTCCGCAAGGTCCTGATGGGAATTGACAGTCAAAAGTTGACTTTCTAAATGGCTATGTTGGGTCAAGTACTATATTTAATGGCGCTCTGTAGTCTCTTGGTGCAATCAATCTATAAAGAGTGTAGTAGACAGATAGGTTTGGCCTAGCGCGGGCCGCCTTACTAATTAGGGCTAGTTTGAAAAGATAAAAGGTATTTATAACATAATTAATTGATATTTTTCTTTATCGCCAAACAAGATCGTTTATGTTCGCAATAACTAGCCTACCTACCTTTACCCCAGTCACACCTGGTGCGGTTATGAACATTGTTGTCATGAGTTATTATTAGGTTTTCACCGAATATTTTGAACATCTCAATTCATTAGATAAGCATGATGGAACAGGGGATTTGGTCTCCAAAATATATATCTCATCTCCATAACGTAAGAACCACTGCCGTGATAATAGATGAAAAAACCTATGGTGGCCTGTATCAAAGTGTTCTTGAGAGCGGCATTCTTCTTAAATTTTCAACAGATCGCGTGTTTGCATCAGTGTTGCCGCGCCTTTTTCAAAAAAGCCGATAGTGAATGTGAAAAAGTAAATGCATACTTACCCAACGAGATTATATCGCGGAAGGTATTTAAAATGTCGGGCAATTCAGGTTATTTGTTTACTTATATTATAGCAAATTCAGTAGCGGCCCAGTTGCTGCTTCGTGTGCTCTCTTCTAGAGTAGATGTGCGTGAGAGCTCCCCCGTCAGACTTGTTTTTGTTTGCAACAACTTTTACTTCTATATACTGAAGTTAATTTCGCTAAACTTTTTCTTGTACTTAAACTAGCATGTGTATATTTTTTAATGTTCGCACAAAGACAACGCGCTGCTACGCAGGATCAAGGAGTATTCCGCCGTTAGTAGGTCGTTCTTAGGGATGCATGCGCCACAGAGGTGAGACGATATAGGAAGTTAGTTAATGCACGGTAGCTGCGTTAAACAACAACATCGTTTCGAAGAAAGGATCAACATTGATGAGTGAATTTTATTTTGAGGAATCGATGTAGTAAACTGAATTCTAGTAGAATTAGGAAGCTGATAACTTTCATTGTTGTCCATTTCAATTTAGAATTCTAGATTTATAAATATTTCAGAATCTCTGGTGTGAAATTCCGTACTGTGCTGATTTTCTTTGTGTTTTTTATTTTAGTTACTTCATCGGAAATGTACGTTCGTTAGGTAGTTTTATTCTGGAAGTTTCAACACCTCTTTACATGAATTTACATGAGCATAATAATGACTGGAAGACTCACAAATAAGAAATCATGCACTGGATATTACTGCTCTATTGTCGAAGAATAGCAAACCCTTTACCAATTCCAAACACTCATCCAGATCGACGAAAAAGGAGCAAGAAATATTCCCAAGTCAAATCAGTGATCAGCAGCCTACTTGGAATCAACTTTTCGATCAATTTTCGACATTTTATTTTTCTCTTCATTGCACTGACGATGTGCTCACATCAAGTATCGTCGTTAGCTGTCCGGTCAAACGAACTATCGGAGCAGTTGATTCAGAACCAAATTCCTGAGGATCTACATTTTTCTCATTCTTCTTCAAATAGTATTTTGAGCAAAAATCCCCGTATAGACAATGAAGTAATTATAAATCAGCCACCCGACCATGCAATATCAGAAAACTGTATATTATGTCGAGTAATAAAGAATCGTATGGCACAACGAAAGACCTCATTATTGCGAAAGAAACAACGATCGTTATCGAGACTTGGTAATAATTCCTGGATCAAGGAAACACTGAAAGGATCAAACCAACGCATCTTAAACCTCCATGAAACAATTTTTAAAATTCTCAATAGATTTCGAACTAGTCGGACACAAGCAACGCCGATTTCGAAGGCGCTTGTGCGGCAGGTTAATGCCTACTTGCCGGCCTCCCACTCACGTGAAAGGCGAATGACCGGAGACAGAAAATTAAGAAAATTGTACAGTAAACATGGATTCCTTCTCGAGATTTTGCCTAATGGGAAAGTACGCGGCACCTACGACGCCCAAAGTAAATATGGTAAGTTCTGCTTAATTTTGAGAGTAAACCATAACAGTGAAATAATACCAGGATATTGCCGTACTGTCTGTCATATGCATACCCCGCACGGCGATAATTGAAGTTTTCGGCGCTTTGCATCTGAAATTCAGTTTCAAGGCTTAGTCAAGATTATCATCCCCTGTGAACATTAAATCTTTTCATCTGAGTGATCTTGTGTGGCTTAACAATACCCAGTCCCCCAGCTAAGCTTAACGCTCTTTGTTAGATTCGTGCGCGTATGCTGTTGGAGAACGACTTTGGTACGTAAAGCAACAAAGATCAGTAACTAAAAGCATTTGATCATTAATATTTTGAATTTGTATTTTAACGAGAACTATAATCGAATCAGAAACGGATTTTCCACTCTTCGCACGCTACAGCTATGTTCCTAAAACATAGGGTAGGAGGAAGAATGGGAAAATGGTAGTTTAGGAACGTATAGAACAAGGTTTGGCAGTCAATAAAGTTACGCAATGCTAGTACAACATCAAAGGTCCCCTAAATAATGATGACATCACCGCTGTTAGGTTAAAGACGATGCTTTAATTACGAGGCTATTTATTTATCTAGCTCCAAGAAGTTGGGTTCCCGTCTCGATGATAGCGATTGACTGCAAGCCCTAACTGCAAAACAAGCCGTCTCATGACATTTTTTGAAAGATTAGTAATTTGACATATTGTAGAGCTTCTGATCTGCAGTAATTCACCGATTATCTTTGTTGTGGTAATCCTATTGATCTTGATAAGATTCCACTATGTCGCTTCAGGACAATGCCTGTCTAGAACTAATGACGCATTCCCCTTCTTTAGTCAATTCTAATTTGTCTAATTGACGATATGCACGCTAGGTCTGTTAAGATGTATGATGGGGAAGAGTATCGTTGGCAAGATGGCTTTCCCAGCGGTTTTAGATACTATCTTGAAACTAATCGCCTATGTTCAAGTGGGTAATACAGATTTATATTAAATACCCGCAATAAAGTTTACCAACACACAACTGCATAATCGCGTTTACGTGACGTTTCGTGTTATTGGATACGAATAAGTCAATGCATGGCGTGAGTGTGATCAAGGGATTAGATGTGGTCAACTCGTTTGGCATTCAATGCCTTGTTTACACGACTCGCAATTATAAACTTCAATTTCGCTTAGATTTCATTTCTCAGTCGTGGGAATTCAGTAAGACCACCACACTGATGTTAATTAGATTAGGGAAAAACCAAAATAAGTTGTGAACTTTTAAGTACGTGATAGAGCTTAGTCGTTCGATCAGTTAGACGCTTCGCTCCATGTGGATCCGGGTGATTCAGATAAAAACAATAGTGTCAAATTACTTTATTTAGAGTTTACGCAAACATTACGAGGTGAAGCATTGCCTTAATTGGGCATACAGTCTAAAGATTAGTTTCTTGTACACCTATTTTTGACGTAAATAACCCTACGTTTGTTGAAGTATACTACCTTATCTCTCGGTTGATTAATACAAGCAGTAGCGTGATAGATATGATCTTACTTTACAGCTGTACTGGAAATTCAATCCGTAGACAGGGGTAGTGTTGTGGCAATACAAGGTCGGGAAACTGGACTTTACCTATCCATGACCAAGTCTGGAGTTCTGCATGGATCGGTGAGTTGGTAATACACTAAATAAGTCATTGCATTTCAAAAATGTGTTTCATAGCACGTTATTGCAAAAGCTTAAACGCCACCTAATAGCGGTTTAGAAAACGACTGGGAGTTAATAATAAAATGACACGGATTAACCAAGCAGTGTTTTAATCTCTTTAAAGGTTAACTATTCTCCAGAGCATAGTGCGTTTGTTGAGAGAATTGCAGAAGGATGGCACAACACATACGCGGCATGGAAATTGCCTAAGTCAAAGCGTAGGAATCGAAAACGAAAAACTTGGTATGTGGGCTTAAGCAAACAAAGGAAAGCGAAGAAAGGTAGCAAGGTTTCCCGCAGTAGCAATTCTTCCCACTTTCTCCCGCTCCCGGTCGAATAATCGAGCGCATCCCAAGTTCCAAGAGATAATACCACAGATCTGTTCGAACGTAAAGCTACGTGAGCATGATAAACGAGAATGATAAGGAGATGCTGAAGACTGTGTGTGTGTGTGTATATGTATAGATCGGCTTGTTCAAAACAAAGTTTCAGTTACAACGATATGCAGCATAATCAATTTGTGTCAAGTCTTTGCTGCTGCTGTAATAAGCACCCGTTGAATCGATCGTCGTTTCACACAAGGGACCGTGGTCCCTGCGGAATCCAACTTATTCGCGGCACATAACGAGAGACGTGATGTGTGGCCAGTAAAGCGCCGCCAAAATAAGAAACTAACTACTGATGATCAACGACGAAGTGATTGTACTTCACCGATGTTTTTATTCTATTCTTATTGCCGTTTTCTTTTTATCTACATATTTTTTCGGTTAACTTGTTTACACATTTTCAGTACTTTTTTTATTCCATTACAAAGAATAATAATCTCTATTCTGTTAACTCAATATTTATTATTTAATTTTATTTTCTAATGTTACCGCAGCCATTGCATACAGACGATACACTTTCTCCTAAATAAACCTGAACCTTAATCAAGAGCTGCTGAAGCGCAAATATGAAACAAATACATAACAGGAGCCGCTCATGGATCATGTATCCCGCTTATTAAAAATGTCTTAAAAAGTTCCAACTAGCCTAATAATTAAGATGCAACCGCTTCTCTCTCTCCATATATATATAACAGACATTTTAATATACAATTCTGAAGGAAAGGGAACTTGTACCGAATTCCCACGCAATCGTTCAAGAAATGCTCTCGACTAGACTCTAGAATCTAGATTCTTTGATTTCAAATACACAATATTTGTGAACAGATTTCCTTGTGGCAAAATTCCTTAAAATTCGGTTATACCGGTACGTTAGATAAGGCAAGAGAAAGGGTTACTCTTGCAGAATGATAGTGATTCCTTTGATAATAATGAATGGAAGCCATTGGAATAATATTTTAACTTGAATTTCATAGTCGTTTATTGTTAAAATGAATTGTGCACAATTAATAGTCCAAGCCCATATTCTTTCCCGTCCGTTTTGAATTATTTCAAGCGGACGAAGATCGTAGTAAAACATTCAGGTTGCGTAGTTTGATTTTTCCACGTTTAATTATTGTTCAAAGTTATCGTATGTGGTTGCACCGCTACCGTATCCTAACTAAAACATGTTAAGTCACCTATGCGTGCGAGCAAGGTGCAATGTGATAATAACCTAACCTGTTCAGCGCCTTCGCACACGAATGTGGCGCTTGTTTTTTCTACAGTATCGGAGATTGCTGAGTCTCGGGATCACAACACAGTTAAACAACCTCTAAACATCGGGCGCTTTGAAAAAATTGGGAAACATCCATTTCGAAATACTGTCTTATAAGAAAATCTAACCTCCTTGTTTGCTGCAAAAACTTGCGTGTGAGGGAAAGTGTAGCAGGGAAAGTTCGCGTGATGAATTTATATTACCTTTCTGCATCGTCTGTTTTAGTCTGGGTAACAGACCGGTCACTACCAGGTATGATAAAGGTCATCATATAGGTAAACACTCTGTGAAGAAAAGACGAAGAAATATTATGCATACCCATTTGGACATGGCATGTAAAGCTCGTTAATCTGATACTCGTTTACTTTACTCTTAAGGGATATTGATGAAATTGGAAAACGGTTTTCTCTGTAACGCTTACAAATCCTTTGAATCTCCCCATACAAAGGAACGGACAGTTAAGTTGATTTAGACAAAGTATTATTTTGGTTAAAAAAAGGCATGAGAAAATAAGGACCACACATCGGGATCAGCCCAACTTCATTCTCTAATGATCAATCCAAATATTCGAATCATCAATCTCCCCATATGGAAAGTCGTGTTAGGTGAAAGTTCTTAAATCATTCCCTCTTCGGCATATTTCGAATAATTTTTCTCGACTACTGACGTCAAACACTGGCATGGCGTTGATGGAGATTTGGATGTTGAAAAATGTTATTGCACTTTGGCATTTAAGGGGTGTGGAGATTACCATCGTTGCTCTGGGTTGGGTCAGTACAATTTATCGTACCGAGTTTACAAATAAATTAATTTGCTTTCAGAATTTTACTGTTAGTATTCTCTTCCGTTTGCTATGGAATGGGCGTATAGGGATTACCTCGATTCATTCTCAATTAGGTGCGTAACGAAGCCTGAAGCAGGGACTTGTTTTGGTGGAATTCTTTATATAACCTGTGCGTGTATAATCCCACTTGCGGTTGCAAGACACTCAATAGTTTCCAATTAAGGTGTTCTAACCGCATCTATAGCGAACTCTAAAAGATTAATTCAAGTGTTAAGCATTCTCCAAATGCACAGACCCGGTAGCACGGTAAACTATAATTAGTTATGACCTGAAAAACTCTTTACCTCTCTCCGTATAAATAGCAAGTTTAGGTTTTCGTTTATATTCCACAAGACCAATAAGCCGAATGTTAAATAGATGTTCCCTAAATAGCCAGGAGGTTACTTATCCTATTATGTCGACGAGGCGTAAAAAGTCGAAAGCAAAAGCATATCGTTCGTATTTCTTTTCTATCACACCGTAGTTTCGAAGTTTAATCCTCATTATCGATTACCATGACACTACCTCCTCATCCCCAGATTACCAGATCTTGTGATAACATCAAGCGCGTTAATTATGTGATATGCTTGTGTTTAAATAGCCGTACCGGAATAGAAAAGAAACTGTTCAAATTGTTATTGCAACAATATGACTCATAATATTTTGCACCAAGGCGATGATTGAAGTACTGTACTAGATATTGAATATAAAAATTGTAATATATATTCTTTGCTTGACTCACCTCTGAAGTTAAAAGTTTCGTTAAAAAAAACTTAACACAACGGTAACACGTGATTGTAGGGCCATATTTGGGCTTATTACCATATAATTGCTTACATGATAACTAAAAATATTCAGTTTCAAATATCCATTAAATATAAGTTATCAGCACGTGAACTCATTTTTGACATTACTCCAAGAAAGAACGTTGTCTAAATCCTTTTGTCCATAAGATTGTTTTCAGAAGTCAAATTCATTTTTTATATCAATGCACACGGGGTCATAAGTTTATTTTGCTGTAACGAAAAGGAAATAGATCGCGTGTTTGATTGTCGAGTTGCTGTGAAAGTTTAGTTTCGTTTTCATTGAATGGAGAAATTTTTCTTCTACTTTACTAATTGTACAAACCCGCACTCATGCATAATAGTAGTTTTACTTGTTTCCTCTTTCCTATATTTTGGTGGCTTCACCGCATTTCAGTTTAGCCCATCATGTGCGGGAGTTCCTTTTTTAAAGTTCCGTACTGATGACTAATGTTAGGGCTGTATGGTGAAATTTATCTAGCTTATTGCACCATACAGCTCGCTACCCCCCTGTCTATCAGGTTTGCTTGGGCTTGGATTTCGCAATGCATGCCAACCAGTAATTGCCTTGTTCAGACTGTAGACCCGTTTTTTAAGTTCACTTGCACCTGTTTCCGCAGATGTTGCATTGATCGTATACTGTCTTATTTTACAGAAACCAAAGACTTTTTGTGTACATTATACTCAACTATTTTTGTTTAGTAAATCCTTCTTGACATTCCAAACAAGATGTCCGAAAAGGCAGCTTTTGCTCGATTGCCTGTCAACATCTCCCCGGTCAATTATGATTTATGGCTGAAACCGTGTCTCCCCGATTTTACTTTTGATGGCAAGGAAGACATCACTGTTGAGGTAGTGCACTAAAGTGCTGATATTTAGGATTTCTTTTCAAATTGTTATAACAGTAGAGTAAATGCAGGGTTACTTAACTCATTTCAAGTTAAAGCACATTTCACTGTGTGAGGATTGTTATGAGATTATTCGTTGATTGTCATCTCATACATTGCATTTTGGTGAAACCTTGCTCAGTGGTATATTACTGTTGATTTTGGCAGGCTGCGAGGCCTAGCCATGGTGATTAACTTGGTTATAGCAGCAATGCAAACTATGGTTAATGATATGTGTGTATTTGGAATTGGGTTAGGGATATTATATCAACATTACTGCTAACCCTTATCCTTTGGCTGTCAAGCGGACATTCAACGGCAAACTAGGTTTTTACTTTTTTAATTTCCATGGAGAGGTTTTCAAAATTGTATGACGATCATTTCAATTCTGTTCAAACTCCCTTTTTTGTTGATTTTTTTTAAGTCGTATAGTCTAGTTTCCCGTGTGTTAAAAGACTCCTGTGTTCTATCACCATTAGTATGGAATTTATCTAGTTGGCAAGAATTCATGATGTGTTAAATGTCACCTCAAACTTTGTAATAACAAGACTGATAACATGTTCTTTTGAACTGGTCTTTAGTTTTACACAACTGAATGCCTTATTCGTTAAATTGAAAAATTTGGCCGACCATACGGTGAATTTTTTTCTGACAAAGGTTGCATTGTATTTTAAGATTAAGGAAGCGACAAAGGAAGTTATTCTCAACTGTGCCGATATTAAAATTTCCTCCGCAACATATTACCAAAAGGAAATGGAGATACTGGAGTCGAATGAAATAGTTTATGATGAGGAGCAAGAAAAAGTGTTCATCAGATTTCCTAAGGCTCTTTCTGTTGGTAAATGTCATCTTGTTTTCATTTGTGAATAGTGATTGTAGATAGTAATTTAATATTTTGTGGAATTTATTCTGCTAATACTCCAGTTAACTATTTTATACTAAATGACTATCCTGATGTTCTAACTTAATGGTTATTTGTGTATCATTAGGTCGAGGTTTTCTAAGTTTGCTGTTCAAGGGAGAACTCAATGATAAAATGAAGGGCTTTTACAGAAGTCGGTAGGTGGTTATTCGATTTTATTTTATTATAAAGACCAACTAGCTGAAGCGGTCTGGGTCTTCAGCATGTATTGTAGTTTCTCTGTTTATAAGTTGAGTATCAGAATTAATTACTAACTTTTTTTTATTCCAGCATTCTATCACAATTTTGCTAGTATACTCATTGTTTAAGTTCATGCTATACTTACTTACTGACCACCTCATTATTTATATTAGATATACTACTGTTAATGGTGAGACGAGATATGCGGCAGTGACCCAGTTTGAAGCTACGGACGCCCGCCGATGCTTCCCTTGCTGGGACGAGCCATCTCGCAAAGCTACTTTTGATGTAACTTTAGTAGTACCCAAAGACCGTGTAGCTCTGTCAAATATGGTATTTTGAATTTTACCTTTGAGAGGTTTGTCTGCTAAAATTAAACATTTTTTTAAAATAAGTTATTTTTTAGAATGTCTCTTCAGAAGTAGAATACCTGGATGACAGCAGTTGCAAAATTCTTAAGTATGCTCGTACGCCAATCATGTCAACATATTTGCTAGCTTTTGTTGTTGGTGAGATATTTATTTATTTATGTAAGGTATCATAAGTTTCATTTATAACACAGATCATTCAATAACATTGAAATTTTTATGGTTTATTCGCATATGTTCTAAGCTATAGTACTATTTTTTATATACCTTCTTTTCATATTCATATTGTTACTAGCTTGTTTAGTAATGGTAACATTCAAGTATTGACTTCTTATATTTCCCACTTATTCAAAGGTGAATTCGATTTCGTTGAACAAGTGCTTGGAAGTGGGATCAAAGTACGGGTCTACACTCCGCCTGGAAAATTAGAACAGGTATAATTTTCTGTTAGCCTATAACGTATAACCTATATGACAGTAATACAGGAGTGGACTTCACGAACGCAGATAATGTTATCAATACGGTATTGTTATCAATATTTGTCGGTCCCAAAATATTTATATCATATTCATATCCCTCACTTAATGTTATCAGCCACTGTATTCAATGTTGCTATGAATTCTGTGTGCATTGACAGGGTCGTTTTGCTCTGGAAGTAGCAGTGAAGGCTTTGCCATTCTATGAAGATTACTTTAACATACCGTACCCTCTGCCAAAGCTGGACCTGATTGCAATCTCCGACTTCGCGGCTGGTGCGATGGAAAATTGGGGATTGGTAACTTACAGGTGTGTCCTGATTTCAGTAACCTATTTTTAAAACGGAATTCTAAGTCTGTTTGTATTTTAGATTAAGATTATGTAGTGGAACGCTTGCAAAATCTATTGACAGTGATTGAATATGATGAAATGGAGTATCAAACTGTTCTATATTTTATCAGGGAAACCGCCTTGTTAATTGACGCAAGTAACTCATCGGCACATACCAAGCAGTGGGTGGCGTTGGTTGTCTGTCACGAACTCGCTCATCAGTGGTTTGGAAATCTTGTAACTATGGTAAGTAATTGTTAGGTGATTTTTTTTTAATTTCACAGTTTTGATGTATACAAAACAGTTAATTATCAGATATGTTATTTACATATTTGAGGATTACTTTTTTTTATCAGGAATGGTGGACACACCTGTGGTTGAACGAGGGTTTTGCATCCTTCATGGAGTATCTTGCCACTGATCATTGCCATCCCAAGTTTGATATTTGGACTCAGTTTGTGTCTCATGACTATATGAGGTGTGTATTATTGATAACACCAAGTTCTTCATTTCTAAATAGCAACTCAGATATGTATACCAGTCTATACAACTTAAGTGAATGTATCTAGGCCTGTCTTCAAGATACTTAGTCTTCCACACAATCTAGGACATAGAGGATTGAAGGAAAATACCTCCGTATTTTCGTTATAGGGCTGTTGAGTTGGATGCTTTGGACAACAGTCATCCAATAGAAGTTCCTGTGGGTCATCCAGAAGAGATTGATGAGATATTCGACGCAATTTCCTACAGCAAGGGAGCGTCCGTGATTCGGATGCTCCATAATTGGATCGGGGATGAGGTGATGCCCGCTAAAATGTTTTCCTTCCCAATATCCATTATTCCTGTTATGGATAGTTCTTTTATTGGATATTTGTATTAGCTTTAACTGTTCAACCAAATTTTTCTTGTGGTTTTGTAATCTTTTATCTTATTCTTAGAATATTTAAACCAGCTGATTATCTATACTTAATACATATACTGACTAAGTGTTTATTTTTAGTGTTTCCGAAAAGGCATGCATAGTTACTTGACATTGCACGCCTACAAGAACACTTTCACTGAGGATTTGTGGGATGCCCTTGAGAAAGCAAGTGGGAAGCCTGTCAAAAAAGTACACTACCGCTCTGGAATATCATTCAAATCTTTCTAGACATAGGAAGATGGAGATAAAATTTCCCATACCTTACTTTATCAGCAACCCAATTTTTTCTTGGATTATGAATAATTGTTTTTCATTACATAGGTTATGATGACTTGGACAAAGCAACTTGGATTTCCAGTGCTTGATGTCAAATGCAAAAGCCGTACAGAAAACAGCATAACTCTTAGCATCTCTCAGAAAAAATTCCGGGCGAATCAAGGAAACTTGTCGGGTAATACCATACTATCATCGAGTATTAGGATAAAAATAATATTACTAGCTTATACATGTTGGATGAGGCAAAATTTAACATTGAACAACTTTTCAGATGGCGCTGAACTGAAGTGGTTGATCCCGATATCATTTTCCACTGCTGAATCCCCAGATCAAGTTGCTAAGACCATTTTGCTTGAAACTGATTCAATCGACGTGACGTTGGAGAATGTTTCTAAAACGAGGTGAATAAAGTAAATACTTAGTACCGTTCTAACACTACCCAGCGATTAAAATAAGAATCTTAATACCTTTTGGAACTTTTTGTTGAAGTCTAACTCAGGCAAGACTGGGTCACTCTGCTAGTTGGTAATAAATAATAAACAATCT